>WUAP02043117.1:0-18573 GCA_015163945.2 Stichodactyla helianthus | reverse complement strand
TGTCGAAACGTCAGATGTCAACAACAGTCTTTCTCAAGACTACACTATACACCTGGACGATCACACAACACCAACATTGTTTAAACCTGGGTTCAAACCATTCACTCTCAAACATTGTATGCATGTTTTTTTAAAAGGAATGGATATCTTTATTTCAAGCTAAACAATAGACCTAAAACCTAATGATGTTTCATACCTAAACTACCACAATCCTTTTCAAAAAATTTTTTTATATATTCAAATGTTAAAACTCCTTTGAGAATACCAAGACAATATAGTGAAAATTAACATGACAAAAAAAGCTACCGAAAGGGATTCCTGGGAAAGTAGGTACAAAATGTCACTATGCTTGAGGCTTATATGGGAGTCAGAACAATCAAAGTTCACTGAGAACTGAATTTTTTCTCAGACATCTAATTGGTGAGACATATCTATTTCCCCTTACTTTATTTTCATTCATTATAATTTTCTTTAGATAGTTGAAAAGAATAATAATCCATATTACAGTACAGAATGCAAGGAAAAGTCTGTCAAAGTTTCTCCAAAAGAGGTTGTATCAGTGATATATGAGAAAATGTTAGGTTGGTACATTTTTAAATGACTGAATAATAAAATAAGGAAATATAAATCTGTCATTCATTTGAGGTCAGAAAAGTAAACCAATAGACCTTTTTGGCAATGGCATAATGTTTTCCCATTTTAGACCACGTGTCATCCTCTTGGGAATAAGATTCTTTGTTTGACGTGCATCCATATTAATGTATCTTTTCAAACATTACCATTAAACAAAGAAATAAAACCCAGGGGAATGACACATGGTCTGAAATGGGAAAATATTACGCACAAGCTGAAAAGGTCTATAGACAGTGCAAGCACGAGCTGGATTTTCTAGCACAAAGTATGGGAAACTGAGTACTCGTGCTATTTTCCATCCAATAAAAATTCAACAAACAATTGATTCTTATATATTCTGCAAGAAAAAGATAGAATCTTTGTAGAAAAAGATATTAGAGTAAAAATTAGCTCAAAGATCTTCTGATTTCTTTGTTTCACTTCCTCTCTGCTCAGATTCTCATGATACTTTGTGAGCTTTGATGCACATTGCCTATTCACTTCTAAAAATATAACACAAGTTATGATGACTTGGCAGTGACAATAAAAATATATTTACAGTGGGAATATAGTAGCTGTGCTGGGGTAACCTACAGTTTTTCAGCCAATAAGAGGCCAAATCTTAAACAAAAGACCCTGAGATTATCAAAAAATTAGCTAATCAGATTTTTTCCCATGGTGTCCAAAAACAAAATTTTTCATTGTTATTTATTATAATAATTTGATTGTTCTGAAAAGATTGCTTATTAAGCATTTTTCACTCTCAACAGAAACTGTGACATCATTTTCTCGCACAGCAGAAAAAAGTACTGTTCTTGCTGTACCTTATGACTTCAGTGAAGACCAAAGGAAAACATTAAGGTACAGATGCATCTACATGTAGTCTGCAGCTACAATTACTTTTAATGTCATCTCTTTCTTTCTTTGCTCATGACAACATTGACAGAATCATATGACAGTTATGAATAATAACCATGTATGCAAATTGTCCAGAAACAGAAACATTTTTCCATGATCTCATGATTTTTTTAATAATTCATCTCAACAACAGGGAAGCAGCTGAAGCAGCAGGATTCCATGTTCTTAGATTAATTAGTGAACCTTGTGCTGCAACTCTAGCTTATGGTAAGTTAGCATAGCTACATGAAATATATCTTGAGGGCAATATTTTTACAGATTTTCCTGGGTTGATTATAATCCTTTTTTTCATAGGTATTGCACAGAATGAAAGATCAGTTGACAGGTACAGTAATGTTAAAGATAGAGGGAGTTCATATGAGTGGAAAAAGAGGCAGCAAAAGATGCAGTACTATACTGTAGCTGTGCCACCTTACCTAAATGTACAGATTGTGATCAGATGATACAAACAAAAGCAATAAAAAGTGATTTTAGTGTTATAATGGCATGAAGTACTTAGTTTTTACTTGCTGTAAGTTCATACTGTACATTGTCACTCATATGAAAACTACTCCATACAATGAAAAGTGTTGAGACAGGTGGGACTATATCATTATGCAAGCTAGACTCTGTCATATCATAAATAATGTAATATTGTCTATTGTTTATTATAGCACTGTATTAGTTTACCGTCTTGGTGGTTCCAGCCATGATGTTAGTGTAGTGCCTGTGACAAATGGCATGTACAGAATAGCAGCCTATGAAAGAGATTGTACTTTAGGGGGAAGAAATTTTGATGAATTAATTGTTAATCACTTGGCCTTAGAGTTTAAAAGGTAAGTTCTTGTATGCTTTAATTATTGGGATTATGTTTGGGTGGTACATATGTGTGTAAGTGGTGAATTGCTAGAGGGAAGGAAGGAAGGTACTGTAGCAAACCAGGAGAATACCATTATTTTTTGGTACTCTGTAGCGGTAAAACTTGTGAGAAAAATTATTGTGCCTTCAAGACAAGACTCATGGATACCTTTGCAAATTGCTCTAGGAAGCCTTTTTCATGGTATTCTAGCAGTAAAATGCTGTCAAACGATTTAATTAAACTGATAAACATTGAAATAAAGAATGAATTTGAAATTTCTGAATTTTTAAAAATCTGTTTGCCATTTGCCAGTTCACCTGTCTGCTGTATACATTTACATTTTATCCACACCCCATATACTTGACGTCTGATATCTTTGTTGCTTGTAAATGGTGGTTGACTTTCTCTTTTTTTTTAGACAATGGAAGATTGATCCTTTACCAAACACTCGGTCAATGGCCAAGCTGTATTCATCAGCTGAAAATGTAAAGAATGTTTTATCAAACCTAGAATCAGCTCCTGTCATGATAGACACGTTATGTGAAGGCATTGATTTTCAGACTAAACTATCAAAGTAAGTACAAAAGTATGAAAAAATGCATAATTATCAAAAAAGTGGAGAAACTAGCTAGTCTGAAACAGATGTACTTCAAGTGTGCTTCATAGCACAATAGTAAGGCTTGGACACATGATGCACAGGGAAATCACCAGCACTGTGTATCCAGCCATTCAACTGCTGTATGCAACGTCACAGAAATACATGTAGAAAGGGGTTGTACTTTTGCGACATTGCTGGTGACATTTTGCACAACAGTTTGCACAGGTGGCCACATGGTGAGATTTCCCCATTGCATTGTGTGTTCAAGCCAAAGAATGTTGTGTCCTGTGTCCTTTACTCTAAAATTCACATGCTTCACTTTTTTGACCTGCAAAAGTCACAACATTTTAAATGGTTTTTATGATTTACTACATTACTTACTGTTGTAATATCATTTCTGTCTTTTTCCAGTATGTTAATTATTAAGCATGAACTGAACTGGTTTTAGCCAATCACAATTCCATAACTTTTTGGTGATATCTTTTTTCAGGGCAAGGTTTGAGTCCTTATGTAGCCAACTATTTCAGCGGTGTCTGGTAACCACAGAACGTGTCTTGACTAAAGCTCAGATAACAAAAGATAATATTGATAAGGTATTACATGTAGTAGTGTTCTAAATAAAGCAATTATTCCTATACTAGAGCAGCTAGAGTGGGAAATGTACTGTTTTGGCTTGTAGCATGGATCACATTGAAATAGCCATTAGATAGACAGACAGACAGGAGTCCTAATCATGGGAGATGAAGGAAATTCCTCTAGATCCATGCTGAATGATTTTAATTGATTTTTACCGAGTTTACCAATTTGTTTCTAATGTGCAGGTGATATTGGTTGGTGGCACTACTCGTATACCCAAAATACAAAACATGCTAAAAGATTACTTTGCGGGGAAAGAGATTTGCAGATGTATTGATCCTGATGAGGTCATAGCCTATGGAGCTGCTGTGCAGGTGTTAAGAGATAACTTTATTACTTACCCAATCCACTTCCTTTCATTCCACTCCACTCCACTCCACTCCCTTTCACTCCACTCCACTCCACTCCCCTGCACTCCACTCCCCTCCCCTGCACTCCACTCCCCTCCCCTCCCATGCACTCCACTCCACTCCCATGCACTCCACTCCACTCCCATGCACTCCACTCCCATCTACTCCACTCCCTTTCACTTCCCTTCACTCTACTCTCCTCCCCTGATTATATATGATCCAGCTCCTGGTGTGTATCCTATATAACCCACCCTCCCCTTCTTTCTTTCATTTTCGATAGGCATCTATAATACAGGGACGCAAAGAAGAAATCGGTCCTCTCTTAACTGAATTGGAGTGCATGGCCAAAACTATATGCGTGTCGGTAAGGTCTAATGCCACTAAACCACCATTTAAACCTCGTCGGTATGAAGGTACGGTGACCTTATTAGGAGCAAGTGTGGCATAAGCCTCCTTGTTTGAGGTACTGTACATACATATATATCCAATGTATTTCCTAAAGCCTTATTGATAAAGAAAAAAGCAACACGCAAGGGAATGACACGGTCTGAAATTTGAAAAAAGTACGTCTAAGGTAAAGAGGTCTAGTGCTGATGTGCCCAAAGTAAAGAAAAAAAGACTTGTAGCACCAGGGTCACTATACCTTCATGTAAAAAGGACCTTGGTCTGTTATGCACTGTGTTGCACGCTTTGCTGTTATTAGGAGATTTATAACAGTACTATGTTTGTTGTACTCTTAACATTTATTTGAAAAAGATTTCGCGATATTTTCTTTTTCAGGTTGGTGCTGATAACCCAAAGCTTGTTCCTGTTATTCCTAAGTTTTCTCCGTTTCCTTTAAGGAAAACTCACGCATTTACCACGTCACATGACAACCAGGTACGCAAGACAGTCACGATATAGAAAAACTACATACAGTGGATTTCGTGACTACTTAAAGTCACGGCATGGTCACGGTATGAAATTCACGACATCCAATAGCCAATCACAGTGCATAAGATCACTAATCACCCAATCAGAAAGCTCAGAGAAACAGCACGGTCACGTCTTGTCACGTCCGTACCATAAGTACAGACTTTCAATCCCTATCTTAGTTAGCTTGACCATCGAACCACTCGGAATGTTTTGATTTTTCCCTTCTGTTTGTTCTGTATTTCATCTCTTCTTTTCATGATTTCAATTAAAATCACAGGAAAGTGTTTGCTTGTCAATATACGAGGTAGATGACTCCTTGCAAGAAGAAGAAGAAGAATCAAGAAAAGTTCTACTTGGCAAGGTAACTAAACCATTTTCTTTCCATTTGTTTTCTATTGGATTCTTCAATTTAATTATGACATTTGTTATAATTTATTTATCCTGTTTATTTCAGATTATCTTAAGAGAACTCTCCTCAATATCTAAAGGGGAGTTAAAGTTCTCGGTGACTTTCCACGTGAGGAAGTAAGTATAACATTTCATCAGCCAATCGATTTCTGGCATTGGTGTGACGTCGCTGTATTGGATAAATGGGATTTGGCCAGTAAAACTTCAGGAGGGAAGTGTTTTTGTTTTACCATGAAAGTGAGGACTTGTTTAGGCGATAACCAGCTGCAAATCCCCTGATGTTAACTTTTTTTCTTTCTGTTCAAGGGATGGCTCGATGCACGTTCACTTGGTGGAACGACAATCCAACAAGTCAGCGGATATTACCATAGAAACCAGTTGATGTTACAATTTTGAAGATTGCGTATTTTTTCTCGCGTAAATTTTGTTTATTTTCATAGAATAAAAAATATTCGCTGTTGCCGTTATTTCTTCTTGTATTTTTCGATTTCTTTTACTCTTTTTTCCCCTTAAAATGGGAACTAAGAAAGTTATAGGTATTTGCTACTTTTTTCTATCGTTATATAATTCATACAGTATTCAAATTCAACCACAAGATTTCCAAACCCATAGTACGCTAACAAACTTCATTATCGAGAAGATCATTGCTTCTGTTTCTCGTGTCAATTACTTTTTTTTTATCTGATGGCCAGTTACTTTAGGTGTACCTGGTTCGTCTTCGCCTGCAAATTAATTCTAAGCCCCAGCAATTGTCCAAGAGTTTTGGCTTCCGTAACCTCTAGAGTTACCCTCTTCAAAAGCTTTCACAATCTCAAGACTAGATGTTGAGGTCTTCCTTCCAATTACCTTCTAGACTTAACTATAAAGTATGACTTGACATACCAAATGACAAGTTTAAGAGGCCCTTAGGCAAAAAAGCCAGTTCCTTTCTCCCCTAATGCTTCTATATTCTCACTATAGTGACAACTGTGTCTGTGAATCACAAAAAATCTTGTCTTTTCCTCAAAGTAGTCCGCCTCTGCCCAGTGCGGGGATAATGATTAATTAATAGGAATTACCATACTTTTCTTTTGCACCTTTTGTTAAATTCCCTTCGTGCCTCGTGGTGCATAAGACCACAAAAACTAACAGCATAAAGTTTCTTACCTTTTCAGGTGTTTCCCATTTAATTACACGAAAATGATAGGCACACAAAGCAAAGTGCTCGATCATTGGAGTCGTCAGTTTCTAACAGATCAAGAATCACTCAATCTTAATCATAAACAGAAATAACGGTCAAAAAAGATTAAGACAATCTCTACCTTAAAAATTCTTGACAGTAGTTATCTGACAAAACCATTAATATTTCACTGTTTAAATATTTTTTACCAACTTCTAGTTTTTCCTGTTTATTTAGACGTTATAAACCCTTGACAGCATTTATCCTTTCGTTAAATGCAAAACTGAGCATTTTTTAAAAGCTTTTATTCCATCTGCTTTAAGGGGGATTACTGTATTCCAACATTAAAGTGTTTTCAAGAATTAAATATAATATTGGCCGTATATAATAAATCTTAATTATCTTTTAAAAATAAATCAATTGCGTCATCTTTGTAAAATCAAGAGTTCTTTTAGCCTGGGAGTTTCTTGCGCAATCTACTATTTGATTGTTTAGTCCCTAATAAACTACTTTACAAACAGAAACTTCTAAAAAATTCACTTTCAATATAATTTGCCAACGTTTTACTGTTTAATTCGTTGTCCGCTTTAGTGTATGAGCAAATTACGTCTCAGTTGCAAGTAAGCACGCAATATTATTAACTTCGTCTGGATGCTGACTGAGTTATCATCCTGGCAATTTAATGGCAAAAATCTTCAAATCGAGAAGCGTCGAATTCAAGAAATATTAATCGTCAAAAAGAATTACCGTCAAGCCAGGAGAAAAATTTTAGTTAGTAGTGCATTTTTACCTAATGAGTTGACACAAGATGGGCGTTTCTAGTAGATTTTCTCGCTGTGTGTTAGAAATTGGCCCGTCTGAGTCAACAGCCAGAATGAATTATATGCCATCAATGATTTAAAGAAAGTTGAGCAATGGAAATACATCTAAATGAAAACGCCGAACGAAAACGTGTCAAATAACTACCCTCGCTAATTATTATTTACAATTATAGTCATTATTTAAAACTTAAATTTATCAATCGTATTAATAATTATTGATTTCGGTTTTAACCGTCAAAACCTCAAATTTTAACCGTCAACCGTCAAAAAGCCGATTTTTTATCCACCTACCCTCACAGCTACAGCCCCACTGAATGCCTCTCGGCCAAGGCAAGGAAACCACACAGTACAAAGATAACCACATATACTGTTAACAATCTGTAATGTCTTACATAATGCGCATGCAATGTTGGTGCATATACCTATTTCAAAAAAGGTTGTCGCAGCCAAAGGCGATAGGCAATAGGCGATAGGAAATGGACGATAGTAGACAGGTCATTTCAAGATCCAAGAACATCTGGAGTGATAGTGCGTTTCTGCTTCTTATTCTCGTCAAGAACATGAAGCTTAGTGTTGAGATATTTAATGTTGTTTTTAGTCGACGAAACCGTTTTATAAAGGATACCATTATTTGTGTTTACTTGTATGCCCATAATTCCCTTCCGTCTTGGAATGGTCTATCGCTTCTCGCCTTTGGCTGCGACTATCTTTTTGAAATAGGTATCCGAACCGAAAGGGGTTCTGGGTAAGCACTCAATAAGGCCCATATTTACTATTACATGCATAGGATATTGTTGCAACTCTCGAGCATAGCTTTGAATTCTCGAAGAAAGCAATTTTCCAGAATTATAGCAATGTTCATGACGAATATAATGGGCCTTACGAACTATTTACCCAGAATCCTCCTCGGTCTTACCTTCGATTTAACCTTTTGAACCCGACAACGTTTTTTCAAATTGGTGTATACCCATTTCAAAAAAACATTGTCGGTCGGCAATCTGAAATCTGTAGCGCAGGTCATCGCTCAAGGTGGTGGTGCTAGCTATTTATTGATTGCAAACTACTGAAAACGAAACAATAATTTAACAATAAAAGTATTCACAGCTCATGCCGTCAATTTCAACTTATCTCAGATTTCAAATTTCAGATCGCCGACCGACAACGTTTTTTGAAATAGGTGTAGTTAGAATGAGGGATCGACAGATCGTCAGGAAATTCATTCTGCTATCAGGCTACATTTGCAAACAAGTAGGAATCGGAAAAATGCCGACGTGGCTTGTCTGTCACTAGGTTTTCATCGTCTTTTTCTCAAAACGTGGTGAATAAAAACAAGGAGTAAATCAATAGCCTGAAGCACAATTCCGATTACATGTACTAGTTCCCGGCACACAGTCTTTGATCATTTACTGATAGATTGATCATCAATCCAACCATCTTTCCATTCATTCACTCATTGCTTTTCTCTTCTTTTTTGTCTTACTTGCTTCCTTTCTATCATTTATTAATGCTTTTTAGCTTACCTTTTTTTTAGATCTTTCTTTTTTAATTCTTAGCTTCAATTCATTTTTTTTTATTTATCTTTCATTTACATTTTCTTTAATCCTTCATTCTTTATTCAATTTTCTTTATTTCATTCTTTCAAATCATACTATCTTTCTGTCTGTCTGTCTTTCTTTCTTTTCTTTCTTTCTCTCTCTCTCTCTTTCTTTCTTTCTTTTTCTTTCTTTCTTTCTTTTTCTTTCTTTCTTTTTCTTTCTTTCTCTCTCTCTCTTTCTTTCTCTTTGTTGAATTCTTTGGCCTTAGTGCTTTCTTTCTTCTTTTACAGCTGCTCATGACAACTTTTATCCTCCATACGCACACAGCATTGTTTTCATTGTCTCTTCTAAGAATCCTGCCGAGGGGGTTTCCAATTCGTTCGTGATGAAGCGACCGAGAAAAAAAAGATCGTGCAGTCTAAATCCGTCCGACTATTAACCGCGAGCACACACGTAGAATACCGACTCTTTGTTGGGGAAACACTATGAGATTTAGTTTTCTAGAAAGTTCTTGAATTTTGAAGATCTTCAATTTGTCACTGAGTTGACCATACATTGTCTTTAAACCAACCTATATAAAGTGTCATTGACAGCCATATTCTTAGTTTCCGCACAGACAAGAAGGTTCGACAGCAACACATCAGGCAAGAAAGACTTCGATCTTACTCAGAAATACTCCTTTGACAGTTTGAAACGTTGGTCTTTAGGGTGTGGAATTTGTTATTAATCAACTTCTAAAGACGTTTCCTATTTGTCACTTTAAATTAATTCAATTTTGAAAGTGATTATATATAGGTTTAATTTTCCCCAAACTTCACAAATATCAGCGGGAACGAAGAACTTCAAGACTAACAAATCATTTGGATTGGTGGTAAGCCAAGGCGGCCGGAGGCTTTATAGTGTTTTTCCTGGAAGTGGTCTGGCCTTAAAGTAAAGCTGCGCTGGTATACTTTGCATATCATCGAAAATGATTCTCGGTAACAACGTAACGTGTGACTCTCCCAACGAAGATGAAGTAAACAGTTTCGCAGCTGCAAGAGTCACCGCGCTTGTAATCTTAGCGATTCTTTCGCTTGCTAGCAACGTTCTGATTCTGTTAGTGATCTATAAAGACAAGCGACTAAGAACTCCAGCCAAAGTCTTCATAGTGAACATGGCCGTATCAGACCTCATCTATCCTTTAATTGTTATCCCAAAAGAAATCGCTATGGTTTACACTAATCATACGTGGATCGTCAAAGGACATGCAGGCGCTTTCTTTTGCAAGACTGTTCACTTTCTACAAGACATTTCGACATTCGTCTCCATTCAGAGCCACATCGCCATCGCTATCGAGAGATTCTGCGCCGTAATGCTGCCGTTGAAGACCTACCAGTCCAGCAAATGTAACCGTAGGATTGGTGTAGCAACAACCTGGCTCGTATCTATGGCCTACACTTCACCCTATTTCTACACATTTCGCTTACTTTCGACCAAACCAGAAGGATCTTTCGTTTGCGTCCATCTGTGGGAACCCGTACTAGACAACTACATGACGCAGAAGAAATACTACGTCACGTCTTTAATTATCATGTATTTGCTGCCACTTTTTCTAGCCATCTTTCTTTACTCTGCGGTGCTGATGAAGCTAAGAAGACGAGTCTGTTTAGGACTCTCGGCTAAACGGGCTTTACAGCAAAGCAAGCAAGTTACAAACTTAGCCGTTACTATTATCATAGTTTTCGCTGTATCTTGGGCTCCTGTTCATGTCGTTCACATGCTGTTTATTTTCAAATGGCACTGGCTCTTACCGTGTGGCATGGAAAACGTATGGTTTGCAGCTTTTTATGTGGGCTGGTTGAACAGTATAGGCAACCCTGTTGTCCATTTTCTGTTCTGTAAACACTTTAAAAAATCTGTGAAAAAGATGTTCGGTTCCCTACGGAATAGAACAATTACTGAGAGAGTTTAATAAAACAAGGAAAAAGAACAAAATAAGCCGACGAGTGTTAACATTTTGGATCTTAAATACTTCATATATTAAAGATCTGTTCAGCACTTATTATTAGAGTGGTTTTCATGATTAACCCGTGAAACAAAGTGTACTAATAGACCATATTCACGATAGCCACCATGATGGTTTTCATATTGCAATGCAAATTAGCCATGCGGTCTTCCAGGGGGCAAACATTGGGAGAAAGAGTATTTTTGTAAGATCGGCTCGTACTAGAGACTATATTTTTATACTAAATATTGTTTCAAGCTATTAAAAATATCTGCCTGTAGTTTTGGATCTGATACATTTGTCATTGGCTTGGAAAATGGAGTAAGGTCAATTTTGAAAGCCCTTTTATTTTCTAAACTATTCCCTAAACCAGTCCAAATTCGCAAAAATTAACATACATAATTACAGGAAAACTTTAAAATTATATCAATAAAGCAGCTGAAATCTCCAGATTTGAAGTTGTTTGCCCCCTCAGCAACCACGTGAATAATCTGCATTACAAATGAATGCAAAAACCATCATGGCGTCTATCGTGAATATAAGCTATTAGAGTGTAATAAAGAGTAGTATTATAACAATTATTTAAGAGTCGCAGTTGTTATTGGAACTGGAACTGATAGCCATTATAATATCTTTATACTCAAAATATTTAATAAAGACAGAGGACGACTTCATACAAAATGCAAGTCCGTTTCGTAGAATTAGTCTATTAGTTATTGAAACGGATGCAAGAGTTTACGTTTACTGTTGGAGGTCTAATGAGAATTAAAGTGTAATAAAGTGTATTAAAGTGTATTACGCTAAAGTGTGTTTCGCGGGTTAATGAAAACTACTTTATTCTGTAGTCTGAAAGCACCGAAACTCCTGGACCATCGATATTAAGACTGAAAAAATCCGCCCGTTATAATAGTATCAGAGTCAAAGCGGCTTCTGATTGTCTGATCAAAGGAAAGAGTGTAATTATCTCTAAGGAAATAGATCAGGCATTGTGTAGTTTATTGAAATGATGAGTTTTATATTGATATTAACTAAATTTAATACGTAGACAGAACATAAATTCGTTAGATTTTATGATACGCGACTAGACCGAAAGGGACTATGGGAGGTAATCAATGAAACATTAGAATAACATGATTAGCATAATGGTATATAACTCTAGCCATGCCTCGACCTTACAGCGAAGACACACGTGAACGCCACAAGTGACAGAAGTGTTACTTTATGCAGAAACTATTAAATACAAATACTACCCATAGTCCTCTTAGGTCCAGTCGCGTGGACTTGAAGCCTCTCACCGACGTTTTTTGAGATAGGTGTATACACTTAGTTCAAGGAAGTTAGTCACCCAAAACCTACAAAACTGCGACCGTGGAGGATCATGGGAAATATATCAATTAACAAGTAAAAGTCATTTAACAAAAATTTAAGTTTTCGAATGGTTACATGAGAGTTGAAAATGTGACTGGTAAAATATTTCAAATCCATCAATATATATAAAAATTATGGTAGAAACGTATAAAATGTCTCTACTCATAATTCTCGTCGCTCTCAGCTTTCAAGATAAAGTGACAAACTTAATTGAAATAAGTATATCGAGATCAACCGCAGGGTTTTAGTTACAGGTTACGTGTATTAATTCGATTCTTTTTCTTTCTTTCATTCCCTCTAAAAAAGCACAATTCCATTAGTGTTTACAAAATTTTATTTCTAGTATGGGAATGTTTGAAAAACAGATTACTAAGTAGGAGTTCATTTTTATTTAGCAACTCTGAAAAATCTTGATTGTAAGTTATTATTTACGGGACACGCTGACAGTGGTTTGAAGAAGAGAAAAGCTAGAGGGAAATTTCAATGAGGCGAACGCATTAACCGCAGTATGTCGCGAAAACATCGCTATATTTCTTGAAACAATCAAACCAGCTGCTCCGTGCCGGAAAAAAGTGCCCTTTATGAAGATTTGAAAAAGCATTTCCATTTAATTGGATATCAATAATAAAGGAAATGACAAGCAGGATGCAAGAAATGCACGTCACTGAAAAATAGGAGCAAAAATACATTTAGTCCAGACAAATGAGTTTAAAAACAGATCAATCGTATGTTGAACGTACAATAGACTGATAGAGGTGGTTGAACAGACTAGCAAACACTAACGTGGGAAATATGGAGTCAATAAAAAATATACTTTGAGCGTAATGTTTTCCCATTTCGGACCACGTGTCATTCTCTTGGGCTTTATTTCTTTGTTTCTAGGTAACGCTTGAGAAGAAATGTTAATATGTATGAGCCTCAAACAAAGAATGTAATTCCCAAGAGGATGACACGTGGTCTGAAACAGGAAAATATTACGTCCAAATTAAAGAGGTCTTTTACAGTAACAGGCTAATATTATAACCATTATCATCATTATCATCATCATAATTGTCATCATCATCGTCGTCGTCGTCGTCATCAGCCTGGCTTGAAGTCTGAAATGGGCCAATTGCTAGCTTTTTAGCAATAGATTTGCCAAGAAAATTCAAAGAGTCAAAATGTCATCTGCAATCACTCAATTTCTGGCTGGTAGGCGTTTTGGTCATCGCTGTAGGTGTGCATGCCAAAGGGAGTCATCCCAAACACTATTACAGTTTTAAATTGACACTCAGTAATTTGCATGGCTAGATTTCAAGAAATGGTTATTTACCAACACTGCCTAAAGCAAAATCAGAGTGGTTGAGAGTTATGACTTATATTTGATCATAGTTAACTATGATTTGATAGATAAGTTTTAAGGAATATATAAGGATCTTAAGGACGTTCATTTTTTTTTTCTGCGCATCTTCTTAAAAAATGTGGCTTTTTTTTGTCACCTTTCCATGTTTCCATTGTTCGCGTATTTTACCTCAAAAAGGGTGGACTTTCACGCAATCTGACCCGCTAAAGGAAATCGGTGACCCCCATTTTTTTTATCGTTTACTTTACTTCTATTATGATGTACTTTCATGCAAAATTTTGAAAACATCTGACGATCGGATCTTTTTCCAGATGAGTCTTATCACTTATTAGAATTTGCTTCCATTAGAGTAGACCATCATCATCATCATCATCATTGTCATCGTCATCATCATCGTTATCCTCATCATATCACAGGCAGCCCAAGCAATGTACTTGGAAGCGGAAAAAAGGATGAAATAAACGTTCAGAACTTTTCTTGAGTTGTCATATTATAACATACTGTTATATTACTTCCTTGACGTTTTGAGCTATTTTAGCCTCCCCTGTAAGAAAAATTCCAAGGCTGGAATTAGCCGTGACGAATAGCCCTCATTCACACAAAAGTTTTTTCCACGAAAAAGTTTGTCCGAGGATACAGAATCCAAACATTCCCGCAGAACGATAAATTATCTTCTCCCCACTTCAATTTCATGTGATTTGCTCGAGGCGTTAGCGAGATATTGAAAATAATACACAGCAAATATTTTGCCTCTTTCACTCTAACGGCACTCGCGATGCAGTCTTGTTGGACCACCAAAATAACCGTAGTTATTAGACGCGCTCTCATTGGTTGAATGAAAATAATGCCTTGGGAAGATTCAACCAATGAGAGCGCGTCTAATAAAGGTTATTTTGATGGTCCAACAAGACTGCATCACGAGAGCCGTTAGAGCACTCGGCTTTTCTTTCAACATCCAAGCAAGTACACTACTTTGGATGCCTGTGGTCATCGTCATCGTCATCGCCATCGCCATCGCCATCGCCATCGCCATCGTGATCGTCATTAATCGTAATCATTAATCGTAATCATTATTATAATCATCATCGTCATCTTTAATGTTTAAGTTTTGTAATTTTTACGTATTTTGTAGTGGTTGAGTTTTGTGACATTCATTGTGAACAAAAATTAATTGAGTTTAGCAATCTAATCAATGGTTCGTCAATTAGCAACAAGATTCGCCCAGAAAAGAACACCCTTTCTTCCATAACGGCATCGGCACATGCTCAAAACGTTCTTGTATTCAAAACACTGACACCGTTGCTTAGCAACACCAACTATGGATTTACGCACCCAAAATAACATTCCTTAGCAACAGCGACAAAATTGCTTAGTATAACGTCAATCTGACGTGCAAATAAAAACAAAGAGTACCTCAAAAATACTAGAACGTGCTCAAAACATTGTTGTTGTTAGGTCGCCATGGATGCCAGTCAGTTCTTGTTTTGAAAATTCAGCTTTACTCATGTAAACATTTGTCCAGGAAAACGAATTTCTCGTGCAGGCGTGGTCCCCAAATTTAGCGTTATTAATCTGTATCTTAGCAACTATCGCTCTGACGTAAGATGTTTCTTGCTGATAAAAGCGAGTTCTGTTGGTCCAGTTTGCTGTAGATGAAATTGTTATTTTTTTAACAGAATATCCCAACACAACTACTAATATCAACGAACGGAGCAAAATGGCAGAGAATAGCAAGAAGCAAAGTAGAGGGTCAGAAGAAATTAATCTAGATGAGCTGTCCCTTCTCGAACTTTCTATATACTACGAAAAAAGAAATGCGAAGATTTTCCCTCCTCGAGAAAGCAAAAACCTTGGATCTGGGAATCGGCACTCGAACCCCTTCTGTTTTCACAGCGATGGTCGAACTGATGTTAATTTCCAGCCAAGAGCGAAAAATGGTGAACATGGCCCTGAAGTGCAAAGATCGGTTTTTCAGTTCAATCACAGGCAGGGTCAAAACCAAAGCCAAAGTGGTCAATCGAACACAAACCAAGCACAACAAGATATATAGAAAAGAGTACAGAAGGTGCCATGGAGGCGCCCGTCCGTATATATGGTATACATCAACACCACCACAAGACAAACAACCAGAAAGACTTCCTGATCCAAGCAGAACTAACACCAGGCAATATCTAAGAAATATTTAGCACACACTTACTTCTTATCAACCAAGAGCGCGCGTTCCTTTTACCAGAAAATATCAGACGAGGTTTTGACAGTACGGACATAGTGCGAGGTACACACTTTAAAAATGCTTTGGAACTACTTTATAGCCTTGATTAGAAAATGGCCAATGGCCAATATATCATATATATATATTCCAAATAACCGTAGATCTTAGTTTGACTAATTAGTTACGAGTTTTTCAAAAAAGTGAATTTTTAGACAAGTTTTTAACCCGTGATACCTTAAAGATTTTAATTTTTTGTTGATAGCTACATGCTGACCTTACGATAACCGTAACTATACTCAGTTACTCTCATTTTTAGTGTAAATATCTTCATGTATGCATTGGTCTTAATAAACTTTCAGTTTTCCTGTTTTTTTGTGTTATGAAATATTTTTGGCGTTTGTAATTTGCCTATTCAGCACTAGCCCTCATTAAGTAAGAGTTAGAGACCGAGCGTTTAAGTCGAAGGTCGGGGAAGGGGGTACAATCTCGTTTTACTTGAGTGAAAATTTTCTTGCTGTTGTTTAGAAAGCTATCTAAAGAAATCAAGTCGTATGGGCATTGCCCATTCCCTTCTCCTCACCCCAACACACACACACATACATCCTCCGAAACACGAAACAAGAAAAGGCGAGTTGATTTACAGAATCGGTTAACGAAATTAATTTGCGTTTAGAATATTGAGATTATGATTTCTAAGCCATTTGAACTACTCATGTCTTTATAAACCCTCACCGCACCCTAATTTCCCAGCTCTAGTTCTTAACAAAATCATTAAGAATTTAAGATACACTCAATTTAATGTCATTATCGTTGTCCACCGAGACTACAAGAAATATCACGTACGCATGAGACCTTTAAAAACTCGCTCTAAATGCTTGTTAAAGGAAATCATTCTGTACACGTAGAGTTTATATTTATCATTCCCTGTTAACTGTTAATAATACTACAGTTTAAATTTGAACTTTTCTCCCTTTACAAATAGACAAATGAGTCACGTGACATTTCTTGTAGTCTAAATGTCTTTTTTTCGGTGGACAAAGTAAATGAGTTTGACTGTGTTTTATAGTTACATTGTTCTGACCTAAGATAAGTCTTTGTCTTTCCCAGATTTCTCTGTAGAAATTATTTTCTTCAGAAATTTTTGGTTCAATATCCGTTTATTAATATCTCTAATTTTCCTATTAGAAGATCTTGGCCCTGTTGCCTCACGGTTCACGGCCGTACCTTAAAATTCCTCCAAAAGTTTTGTTAGTTTTTGTGATCCTTGCCTGAACGTCTTGCTCAACGTTTCGGCTGCCTGACCTTCACCCTTCAAGAAGTCTTTCGCTTTCGACAGTTTGTGCGCCAGACCTGAATTTCTTGTTTGTCCCCTTAACATACCTAGTAAGAAAGTATTAAGGCTGATTTTCATTTGATTGCTACGATTCACCAAAGTGTTGGAGGATTGCAGCAATCCTAGCGATTATATGGTAACCAGGTGTAATAAGTTTCAGCTACGATCGTCGAGATAGAGCAGATTCTATCTGCAGATATCAAATACAGGAGATAATTTATTTTCTAAAAAACGAGCCAGCGAGCAACTGAATGAACGATCCGTAAATAAGTGCATGAAGAACAAAATGAATAACTGAGCGAATTAATAAATGAGCGTGTCTGAGTGACGAAGCTAAGCATGCATGTGTGGAGGGACCTTTGTGAGCAAGTACAGGAATGAATGAATAATAAAATGAAAAGAAGAAAGGGAGGGAGGAGGGGAGGGAGGGAGGAAGGAAGGGAGGAAGGAAGGTAGGAAGGTAGGAAGGAAGGAAGGTTCACTTGTTCATGGTTCACTCGTAAAAATATACTTTTAAGCGGCAAAAGATTCAAAGAAATTCTAGTCGTTTCGAGCCACAAATCGTGATTTCACACGAAGCCTCGCGTTTAAGCATCTTTTTCGAGAGCTCGAAAGTGGGCAATAGATATTTGTACCAAAGCTCGACGAGAGTGCACCATGCTATCTTAGAAAAGGCATATGGACTTAATAGCTCAAACAGGGCAGTGAAAGGATTCTAAGGAATCAAATAAACAAACAAACAAACAAGCAAATAAACAAAAAGAGGCTTGCCCTGAGCAACAGAGAACTGGAAACTAGAGTATTGACTGATTGCAAATGCAATGAAATATCTAACAAGAAATATGTTGATACCTGTCGATGTCAACGAGGCAAGTGTGTTATGCACTCTCCTCATGCTTTCTTTGATTTTTACATTTCGTTGCTCTTTTTTAACCGATGAAGATGCTTTCCTGCCATCCGATACCAAATCATCATCTTCATCAGAATCCTAAAGAGGTATAAGATTTCATTTTGTAACATCAAAGATGCGATGACACCCCCACCCCCCTGGGACAGGGCATCAGGAAATCCTGGGGGGGGGGGGATTTTAAGTTAGATGGAAATCCTAAGAATGTAGGGTAAAATCGTGACTGGCCAGGTAGACGAGATTGGAAAATCTTGGCATCTTGGATGTATCCAATGGAAAAACCTTTATAACTTCAAGATACAGCACTCAAACTTTGAAATTTTTGAATGTTATTTACCAGCTGACCCCATGTATCAATACTGAGAATATTGTAACCAAGGCTATATGCACTTTAAGGTAGCTGGCTACTATTGAATGGAGTTTCTGAGCCCACAAACATGCGCGCGCATAATTTCCACAGAATTGCCATGGTAACCATCGGAATTTTCAACTGAAAAAGATTGAAGAACTATACATGTTTTGAACTTCAAGAAGGTAAAAACCTCGAATTTTGCACGGGACCAATACTTTTTATGTGCTTATATGAAAAAGCTCCTAAAAATCTATGTCATATCAAAATTTTTCAAAAAGTTAAATA
>WUAP02043006.1:0-18574 GCA_015163945.2 Stichodactyla helianthus | reverse complement strand
GAACGAAACAATACCCTACAAAACAATGAACTCTAGGCCAGAAAACAATACATCTTGCAACACCAAGAAAGACCCATTTTATTTTGTGCTTATGGTTACATAACTCTTATGTTTTGAAACTGAAGCATCCTTTTCCCTTTATTTAGAAGTAGCATTTGAGAAGATAACACAAATCATGGATGTACTGTAACTCTAACACAATTCTTATTCTCAAGCTAAAACTTATTCTGAATAATTAATCCAAGACCAAAGAATAAATTAATAAAATACAGCTTCAGCAAGCTGTCAAAGGATCATTACCAAGTGCCTTGCAGAATCTTCCATTTCGTTCTCTGACATATCCATCGAAACAGGAGCACTTAAAGCTACCTTTGGTGTTCTCACAAATCTGACTGCAAGCACCTGGTGTATCACATTCATTGATATCTAAAATAAACCAAGAAATACAAATCAATTAGCAACTCAAGCAAGTAATAACTCATTGGTAGAAAACAATGTTTTTTTAATAATTAGATTTTAAGCATGAAGCCTACCATCACAGTACATTTTTACTCAATACACAATATTCACTGACTTGGCACAACAGCTATTAGCATGCAAACTCACAAAAATATCAACACCACTAACAAGAAAAATAGTTCTTCATCTTCATTTTTGTCAACATTCTTGTAGCAAGCCCATCTCCCCTCCCCCCAAAAAAGAAAAACAGTTGTGACATAAGGGAACCAGGCTCTAAGAATTAAGACAAGAAATCAACCCACCTCGGCACAGTCTTGGATCTTGTGGGTGAACACCATATCCCTTGCGGCAGGAACAACTGAATCCTATCTTAGAGTCATTACAGTAGTGCTGGCAGTGTCCATTGTGGTCCAGACACTCATTGATATCTGGAGATAAACAGCAGCAAGAGTGAATAAAATGTAACATTTTAAACTATGACCAAATAAAAATAAAAAGTAACTGAATCATGATATCAAAAAACAATGTTGATAATGAATGAATAGTCCTTTTTTTTCCTCGTTCAATAAAAATTTCTATGTTCCTTGATTAGATTCATTTGTACAGGTTTAGCCTTGTGCAAATTAGCAAATAATTTATAAATACCAATGCCAGTGTGAAGAATGTACAACAGTACAAACCACCTTTGAATTTCATGGCTTATTTTTTAGGTATCGTTGAATGATATTTACTTATAAACAAGGCTAACCCTGTATGAAATAGTCTATGGTCATGAAATACAGCAGTTTTATGGAATGTGAAAATGGACTATTGTCTCACTCAGTGATATTATAGTGATATTATGGTTTTGAAGAAAATACAAATAATGATGATAAGAATTCGTAAAAATAAAACAAGTTTTTTTAATACCAAACATGTATTAAAAACTTGTTTTATTTTTACGAATTGTTTGTTCACTGCTGGTCAACAGACCATGATGATAAGAATGATGATAGTGATAATGATGATGATGAAAATGACAATAAACAAAAAAGGTAAAAAAACTTACCACAATTACTTGGTTCATCCTCTCCCTTATCACAATCTTTTGTTCCATCACAAACTTTACTGTTTGGAATACATTTTTTGGTTTGTCCACATCTGAACTGATCCTTTGGACACACACTAGGTGTTGGGACAGCTGTAGATCAAAGGTATTATCAGCTAATTTAATAGCTATATAAGTTAAAGACATGGAGCATTCAAGCAAGCACTTTTATGGTCCTATTGAAATCATAGCATAATTTAAGATGACAGGTTTAATGTTTAAAGGAAGGAAGGAAGGAAGGAAATTTTCAAAATTAGCTGAAAGGTTTGTTATTTAAATGAATGGAAAAATGAATAAATTAAAGAAATGAAAAGAATGAAAGAAAGAAAGTAAAAATACATGGCCAGGGTTCAAAAAAGCAGCTGGCTACCAGCTTTAGTCAGCAATTTCAGCACCTTTGCCAGCAATTTTGTAGCCAAAAGTACAAAAATTATATTAAGAAATAAAGTGATTTCAATCTGTGTATTCTGTAGACTGAAAAGCTCAAAACAACTGTTTGCTAGCAGTTCAATTGTTCAATCAATCAACTCATAGCATGCTGACCAAAAGGAATGCATGTTCAAGATTGCCTCATTTCCATGCACTAACACGTGTTTGATGCAAGAGAAGGGCCTGGGATCAAAGATGATGCAAAGGGTGAATTGTGAAGAAATTTAAAGCCAGTAGCTGGTAAAAATTATAACAAACCCCCAAAGCCTGTAAAATTCATCATTTTCTGAAAAATTATTTTGAACCCTGCACGACCATGAAACTACTTACGACATCCTTTTTCATCTGATTTATCCAGACAATCATTTTTGCCATCACACTTTTTCCTGAGAGGAACACATCGATCATTATCACATTGGTACTCACTCACATGACATGATTTTGTTGCTGAAAAAAAAGAATCACGAAACATTAACAATTAATGCTTACTATCAAAATCAAAATCATTGGACTTATCATTCAGGAATAAACCTTTTCAGTTTGTGCATAATTTTTTCCAATTTTGGCACAACTGCATTTTTTCTATGTATGCACCATCCTTTTCTAGGTTCATGTCCTCAATGGAGTGTCATCCTTGGCTTTTTCACATCCTGATGAGAATGTGAACCTAGAAGATGACAGTGCCAGTGTGATGTTTTTTGTGTACTTGCTGTCCTATTGAGGTCTTGTCATCTTTGCTAAATCTGTCTACTACTTACAGCACTGTCTCTCATCAGAACTGTTCTTGCAGTCACTCTCTCCATCGCACACCCAGCTTTTATGAATGCACTCTCCTGTGTCGCACTGATACTCAGTTTTCTTGCAGTAGTTGGAACCATGTGGACAACCAATCTCATCAGTGTTATCAGTGCAGTCATTATCTCCATCACATCTCCAGTCTCTCAGTATACAGTGCTTGTTTGCACATGTAAACTCATTGGCTTTACAAGTATGTGGAGCTGTAGAATAAACATTAAATAATATCAGTTTCTGACAAAGAAAGGAAATTTAATATTGCAAAGTTTTGCTGTAAAAACAAAACAGTTTTTGAATTTCAATAACTAGTATTCAAGTATTTAATTCTGGTTAAATTCCTAGGAAATCCTGTGTGCTGGGTTGCTATTATCCAGTCCAGTTTTCAAAACCTTTGGCAAAGATTTTTCAATAGGGATCTCCCATCAAGTTAATAACATACATGATTATGATTGAGACTAACTGAAATGCCAATCAAGGGTACCCCTTAGATAGTGTTGAGCCTGAACCAACAACCAAGCAACAATTGAGAGCCTATTAGGGATAAATCAGTAATTTTAAATGCTTCAAGCAGCGATAACTTAGGGATTTACCTTGGTTTTAGAGCCAGGGTAGATTATTTATTGGGTTTAGAGTTGAATAGTGGCATTGATGTGGCTATTGTGACTCATAGGTCCTCACACCAAGCTAATGCCAAACTTATTTACAGCCAAATCTTTGTTAACAATAAAAGAAATAAGGTTCCCCAACTGGCCCCTAGCTATCACATGATATAACTTGTGCTAACCTGTGTTATGGTCACTAAAATGTTCAGACATTGTTATTGAACTGTCTTACAAACTTACAAACTTTTGAACATATCAACATGAATTGTTATTTTTATCCTTAAAAACAGCAAGGAAACTTTAAATCAGGATAGATCACAATGCTTTGATAAAGAAATTTTTTTTATCCAATCAGAGAGCTTTTTCAGATTTTGCTTATATGTAGAAAGTCAAATAAACAATTTCAAGTCAAAAAAATGTTCAAAAGTTAGTACATTCATATGGAAATCAGATGTCCAAACTTTTTGGTGTGACAGCTAGGGGCTAATTGGTGAATTGTTGGGAAATATGTTTTCATTGAGAGAAGGATCTTTTACTTACGACAGTGCTTTTCATCAGATCCATCACTGCAATCATCATCCTGATCACAGACCCAACTCCTTGAGATACATTTCTTGTTTTCACATGTGAATTCATTACTAGGGCATGTCTTGTTGCCTAAAGAGATGTTCCCTACAGGTGAGATGTCAAAATGTGCAAAAATACCAAGCAGCAGGTTAAAGAAAGAAGTTTAGCTTTTAAAGATAAAGATTTAAGATTTACAAGATTAAATGAACTTGAATAAACTACTCATTTTTTGGCATTATCATGTTTCTTTACAGTCTCTTGAAAAGGCAAAAGGCTTTTGGTCTTTGATTTATTCAATGATCTTTGAGGGAACTTTACCTTTTCAAATTATCCAATTTATGAGATCAAATCTTAAACTTATTTTCAAAAGATATAATTTGCACTTAATTGTTATTATTTCACTTTCAAGGGCAGTTTAAAAGTATTCTTTCAAAACTAATTAAATTAGGTTTTTAGTGGTAGTAAGGAGATAGGTAATATTAAAAGAAGCATTTAAAGTCAGCCATGAAAATATTTCTTGAAATAAAGATGCATGATTTAAAGTGAAAACAAGGATTTTAAATTCTCATTGTATTCATATACACCAAATTGAAAAAACATTGTTGGGCTCTAAAGGTTAAATCATAAAAGGTAAGACTGAAAAGGGTTATGGGTAAACACTTTGTTGCAACTCTCAAACATTGCTTCAAATTCTCAAAGAAAGCAATATTCAAGAATTATAGCAATAATCAACGCATATTATGGGCCTTATGAACTATTTACCCAGAATTCTCCTCAGTCCCACCTTCAATGATTTAACCTTTTGAACCCAACACTGTTTTTTTAATTCTGTGTATATGTAACAGGGCTCCTGTTGATAGCAGAGGGGTAATCCCTCTGACTGGACTACCCTGTTATTTATTTTATTTTTTAAATAAAGGTTTCTATTTTACTCTTTTAAAATGAACTTTCTCAGTTAGATCTTTTAAGAAAAAGTGAAAGAATGATTTCAATATTGGGCTTTTTAAAAATTATTATTTTTAAAAAAACAAGCTTAAGATTCTGATTTTTTTATTTTAGCTTTTTTAAAAAGGAAATTGAGGCCAAAGAAGAAACTGGAAGTAAATTATACACTTACCACAGTTTTGTTCATCACTACCATCGCCACAGTCATCTTCACGATCACATATCCATCTTTTTGTTACACAAACTCCATTTCCACATGTCAATTCATCAACTGAACATGTTCTAACAGCTGTAAGTACATAAACACACAAAGACAATGGTTAGCTTAGCAGTGGTTGGACAATGTCCTGCCAAAACAGGGCACTTGTCCAGCCTGATGCCATATGTTTAAGCTAAAATGCATATGTCGGTCAATGTCTGGTGTCTGACGGACTGAATTTCAGCCCTAGAAATGTATAAAGTTTTCATTTGTAAGAAACAATCAGATAACTTGTTATTAACAGTTTGTCAGCCATAATTTTAATCTTTCATAATACCCCATCAAAAGATTACAGCTTAAGTCAAAAAAAAAAAAAAAAAAAAAAAACTGTTAGCTAACCTGCTTATAAAATTGGTTTTATGACCACATCACAGGCATTTCAATAAACCAATAGATTAGTCTAATATCCCTTTGTTGTTATGAATTCTTGTAGGTTGAAAACAAACACAAGTTTTATTATTGATACATCACTAGGTTTTTATGAAATCACTTTAACATATATAATAATATTGAATAACATTGATTACCAAGCTGAAAGGTCCAGGAAAAGAGAGCTAACATTGAAACTAATCTTTTAATATAATCTTATGTTAAGACAAAAATCAAATACATAAGTCAGCTATTTATTCTCTAGATATTCTCAGCAGACATCAGCAACACTAATCTATCATTAATGCATCTTCAGCTTTACTTTTTTCGATAATAAAAAATTATATTTTATTCTTTGAAATTGCCTACAGTGGACACAAATTATAGAAAAACTATCTTAAAACCCTAACTTCACATCTTCATAAAATGTTTTAAAAACTGATAAGAGGTAAGGGTCTGGTAAGATTCCTGTTGTAGTAATATATTTTGTATTGCAGTTTTTGGATAGATTTTTGAGAAGACAGTTGGTTAAACATAGAAGCACCAGTCAAGTTAATATCCATGCATGGAAATTTACTAAGTTCCTTATTTTAAACAAAATACAGAAATCTGGTAATGTTGCTAAATACTGTATAAACCATACTCAAAATCTCAAAATACTGAAGGTTTATTGATCTATCAATCATTCAGTACTTACCACATTTACTTCTAAATTCATCACTGCCATCAGGACAATCACTATCATGATCACAAACCCATCTGCTTGGGATGCATTGACCAGCAGCACATTTGAACTGAGTTGCTGGATTACATGTTATGGGAGCTGAAATAAAAAAATAATTCTATTACAATTTGACAGAAACATTGTAATACTCCAATTTCAAGTTATCTGTTGCTAAGGGTTAGCCTCGTTTTTGGATAGAATATCGACATGTTTTATTAATTAGCTCCACAAAATGTTAAAGTGCTTATTTTGTTGAAGTTGTGCATTCCTTACTTTACTGTTGGTACTTGAGAATATTTTGACGGTAAAATGAGGCTAACCCTGAGTTGGGTGTGTAGTCAAAGAACACACAGTATTTTACGAACTCGAATTGTATTATGGTATTTTCATAAAACTCGAAAAAGTTCTATTGTAGAACATGTAGTGATGTCTTAAATAATTTTTGAAGAAATTGAAATCAGTCAAAAATAAGAGGGGATTGTTGAAAAAACATTAATCATTTTACAGAGCCAAAAAAAAAAGTGAAGAGCTCTACAAAATTCAACAAACATAACATTTCAAGCTAAAAATAAACAGTCCCAATGTTATTTTCTCACTTTATTGTGAAGCCACAGAAATCAACTTGTTAACAACATTAACCACCAGCATTCTTAGTACATATCAGCATGATGTCAGCATAAATGTAAACAAAACTTTATCATGGGAATTACGGAAGGAATCCCGATTCATCATGTCAAAAATTTACCACCTACTGAACTGCTTAGTGTATTATGGTATTTTATTCAGAAAATGAAGACTGAAAAGGACTTTAAAATTGCTAAACCCACTCTTCATAAAACTTACAAAATAGTTCATAACATTTTTGAAAAATTCCTTATGAAAGGAAGCATTTTATGAGATCTCTTTCCATTAAAATCAGTTAATACTGCAATATGTTATAAAATAGCTTAACACAAATGAACCAGAACAGGATACAATGAATATTACTAGACTGTTCTAGTAAAAATAACCACAGATCACAAGGACACCAGTGCATTTCTAAGTCAATAATCATCTTTTAAAACATCCTAGTTTAATTCTACCAATATAAGTAAACATCCATTTGATATCAAGGCAATAATTTGTTTACACATCGTATGATAGGAATTTGTACATAAATATATACATATCATTCGAGACACAACTCACTTGATTTGAAAGAGCATTTTTATGCAGTAAACATGTTAGAAGGTCTACAGTGGCCAATGAAACAAAGAAATGCAGGTATGAGTTTAGAAATAAAGGATATGTTTGTATGTATTGGCTGTAATCTTGTCAGGTGTATTACCCTGCATTTTGTCAAAACTACTTCAGTAATAATAATTTAATAACACGTTAAAACACAGTTACTCCCTAGTAAGGCCTATTAATACTCCATTAGGGTATTCCTATGTAGATAATGTAATGGCCAAGAAAAAGTAGAACATTCGCACAAAGCGCAATTTTGGTTACATTTGTTAACTTTCGGTGCTTTGAAATTAACAAGAAAAGATAAGCTAAATAAGGCCCAGTTCAGACATTGACCTTTTGCTGCATTGAATCTAATGCAGATTAGTCAAATCTTTTGTTTCTTCGATCATTATCATCTTATTTACATTGAATTCAGCACAGCAAAAGTTCAATGTCCAAAGTGGACTTTAAAGAACAGTCAGATTTTTATTAATAATAATAATAATAATAATAATAATAATAATAATAATAATAATATTGAGGAAAGTATTGGAAATGTGAAGGAGAGATCATTCTGTTAGCCTTTGGTCATTTGTTGTGACTCGCCTAACAGAAGAAACGACGGCAATGACAACTGTCAGAACATCATGTTAAACAACGAATAATAAAAGTAATAATAGTAATAGTAGTAATACTAATAATAATTTTTAACTGTAAAGCACTTTTGAATACTGTTACATATTTAAGCACTATATAAATTAAATTTATTATCATCACCATCATCATCATCGTTGAATACAATAGGTTTTAAAATCAACAAATAAATAAATTATAGACATGATAATAAAATGCTGAAATCTAAATTCCCAGCAAAATGGTAAAAAACAGAATAGTTATAACGTAACATAATAGACAAAAAAATGAATGAAAAACTTCTTCAAATGTAAACAAAAACAACCAAATTAAAAGAGCATAAGTGCAGAGGTTTGCCTAAAGCCCAAATTATGTCTAGGTTAAATTTAACTCTTGAGGTGCTGACTGCTTAAAAATGAATTAAGATGCACCTGTTTTTATAAGTTTCTGATAAAGAGAAAGAATACCTTCGATAGCAAAGTTCCCTGTATTTTTGCCCTAAATACTGGAGTAATACTAAAAATTCAGCAAAATAAATCAGTGGAATGCCTATTTTTTATATGGAGATATCACAATTAGAATATATCTATTGAAAATTCTATGGATGATCAAAAAAATGAATGTGTGCAAATGACAAGATCTAACCTATAAGACTGATCAAAGTCCAGTTTCTATATATTAGAATGATTTTTCTTTAACTGAAACGTGTCGGTAGTTGTTCTACCGTGACACCCTACGTGGGGTGCACAGACGTTTTGTTTCTGTGCTTCATCTTACGAAAGAATTCATTGGTTAATGTTTGTTAGCGAAATAATGAAGCCTTTTCATGGTTAAAGAACCAATCGAATGCACTTGTCAACTGGTCGACCGCCGTCTAGTATGCTAATTACTCCACTACCAACAACAAACACCATCACACCTCAAGACACGACCAAAAAATGCTATGAAATTCTACTACTAAATCAATTTTGAGCCAGAATTTTTCAAACTCGCATCAAATTGATGCAAATGCATGATAGTTTCAGGGATATTTTGTGAAAAAATATTTTCTACTGGAATAAATTTTCTTTTGTATTAAAAAGGTACGGTTGCGTCGAACGTCACATGACGAGCCAATTTGCTTACGTTTCGAAGTTAGAAAAATGAGAAAAACTATCTAAACTGTTTTAGGCTGTTTTATACTCGAAATAAGTTATAAAAACGGTTACTGTATTTGGGAAAACCGATATAAGGAAGTTGTCGAGGGAGAGCCATGCGACACTAATACGCTAGTAATGGCGTTCAACTCTCATTCCGGGAACGCCACTCGAAATGTCTTCCCGAAACTATGCGTTCAACGTTGTTTTTTTGCTTGAAATTTGAAGCTCATTATTGACATATGTAAAATTTTACTATTTCGAATAGTCATAGCTTTTAAAAGTTCAATTAAAAGTGTTTTTTTTCGTAGTAGTAATACAAGCGGGATGGTAGTATCAAAACAACAACATTCAAGAAGTGAGGAATATTTGGTGGCATACTTCACCAAAAGCCATTGCAGTTTTTATAAAACCCTTGGGTTAGCGGAAAGAGATTGTTCTGTGGATTTGACTTACGGCAACTGAGTTCGTCTGAACCATCTGCACAGTCATTTTCTCCGTCACATTGCCAGTTTTCAGGGATACAAGACTGGTTCTTGCACGTAAACTCCTTAGCTTTACACTTGAAGTCTGTCGATAAAGAAGGAAAAACACTTTAGTACTCAACGAAAAAGAGAAAAGCCAACAAAACGACGCATTTGTGAGTATGTTTTAGAGGAGAGAAGGTAGTTTAATTTGTGAATCCGAAGAGAATGGCGAAACGAAGGTTCGTACACGATCCCATGCCGTGAATGAAGATGATGGTCATAACAAACTCGTAAAACACCGTCGCCATTTATGAAAACTAGACGTTAAACTACTTTTTCGATTCCTTAAAACCCTAAAAACACTCCTAGTTATAAGTTTATAGTGTTCTTTATTTAATAAGAGATAAGTTCGAGCAAAAAGGTTGGAGGTAAAGAAGTTATACGAGAGACAAGGAACTAAAACACAACTACAAACCCACGCTACACAGTCGTCCGATATTTACCTCCCTTTGTTTGAACGATCAAACTGGTTGCGACGAACACCCAAAGTATCCACCTTTCTTCTCGAATTCTTGGCATCTCTATCGTCCTCCTCGACATCCAAGAAATTCTAGGCAAAAGAAGAGTACAACCACTACATTTAGCAGTATTTCCGTAACCGAATCAGAGTCTTTACTCTTGATTTACGATTTGTTGTTTTTAGCTGTACGTACAAGATGGCGCGAAAACATTACAACGACACTTCATGTCCGAACAGCCGAAAGTAATACGAAATTGGCCCGAAGCCAAAGTACGTGATTTAGTTCTCCAATCACGACAAAGGATTTTGAATATATTAAAAATTAAAGTGATTGGAATTCTCGGCATTCCTTCGCAATCCCTCGGGAGTTTCGTATTGTTCTCGGCTGTTCTACGACGAACCTAATTCGGCACTTGTAAACAAACATTACATATTCATCACTAAAAGCTTAAAACGAAGAATTGGAAAGCTATTTCACTATTTTATGCAATATTTCCGGGAAAAAGAAGTAACAAAAATCATATTTTCACTCTTAGGAGAAAACAGGTTAAAAATACGACAAGAGCAGAGAAAGAATTCGCATTATGTTTACTCCTTGTGACGTACGTCAAATTCTTTTACGAGTTAAACTTGGCAAAAATATGCTTTACGATTGCTAGTTTGCTATTACAAATAAAAATAAAAAAAACTTAAATTTTGTCCTTCAATTGCCTTCAAGTAGAATATATATTTATCTATTTTTACTTTTTACAATATCGAGGGATGTGGAGAATAAATGAGTCAGCTGAGTTTGCATTTCAAAACATGTGAATTGCACGTGACTACAAATATGTATCATCTGCATTATTGGACACTAGGGAGTTGAAAAGCGTTAAACTGTTAGTCAAAAGGATTACACGGA
This sequence comes from Stichodactyla helianthus, assembly GCA_015163945.2. NCBI lineage: Eukaryota > Metazoa > Cnidaria > Anthozoa > Actiniaria > Stichodactylidae > Stichodactyla > Stichodactyla helianthus. The sequence goes on along the minus strand of WUAP02043006.1, from coordinate 7,472 downwards.
TATGTTAAAACATGTAAAATAAATCTGTGGAATTTTGCCATTCTTTCTGGTAAACTGATATCTGAGGATTATGAGATGTCCTTAAAATACTAATTCATAATCCCATTGTGTTGACTAAAGCAATATCATAATAAAAATGACAGTGGATTACAAAACAAGTATTTCATAAAGATCCATACCATACTGGTATAGGAAAAAGCAAGCATAACAAAATATGACATCTTGCAAACAATGATCTTAAATATCATGTATATTTGGCTCGTCTTACAATTAACACTCAAAAAGAGATTAATAGTTATAGCTTTTATATTCCCAAATGTCATAAATATATCAATGATATTCAGTACTTAATAACTTGATAATATTAGAGAAGAAATAGATAAAAGGCAGAAATATCTAGAGAATACACAGTAATAAAAACCTAGATAGTGATTGAAATAAAATATGTTGACTGCTTTAATGGGTCAAGTAGTTAACAGTATCCAGCATTGTTCAATGTAATAATGTCAAAACCTTTGACCAGCATGAAAGATATGTTATAAACAATATGAAATCAATAACAGTTCATCTATTTTTTGTGTATTTGATCAACATTGGTTTTTCTAAACAATTATTTCTATTTCTGTGATTATACTTTGCACAGCTTGCTAATTAATTAATTATTTAGTTCAATCAATCAATCATTCATTCATCCATCCATCCATCCATCCATCCATCCATCCACACATTTCATTTTTAACCTTTATTTATTCAAAAGTTTCATAACTGTTTCTGAAACTTAAAATTCAATCTGTTTCATAACTAAACATATAAACTTTCATTTCAGCCATCTCATCTTAGTTTTAAATCTCTTTTTTTTTGCTATAAGCTAAGCTATAAGCTTATAAGTTATTTACCAGCTGATCTATACCTTTTATTAACCAAGTGTGAGGTACAACCATAAGTTATGGACCTAGTCTTATGGACTAAGCACATAGCTTGCAAGCCATAAAAAAGCGAAAAAACGAGGTTCCACAACTTACATACAGAATGAGCAAGAAGAGTTAATAAGTGGAATATTATATGGCAAGGCAAACACAAAAATAAGGTACCGTAAGTTATAGACTGTAAGTTGGCCAATGAGAGCCATGTGAAATTATATATCTTGCCATATAATAAAGAAACATGTACAGGGTTTTGAGTAATCAATAACTATAGCATAGAATCAAAGATAATGAAAAATCAAAAATATATTATTTTGAAATATAATAAAGCATCATAACTAGTTTTTCTGCCTTCAGTATCACTTCCCTGTCATAAGTTGTGGCTCTGTTAGCAGGAAAAGTAAATCGAAAAAGAAAGTTATGAGAATAAATAAGTCAAAAGTTAAGTGAATAAACTTGGCAAACTTACCCTCTGCACCCTCTAATGTTTGACACTTTATGATTTCTTCAACGCGTATTTTCACGACTGTTACAGATGCTGAAAGGGAAGTATCCAGGGTGAGATGGCTAAACAATGAAGATGACAAAATTTGAATATGGCAGTAAAAACAGGAAGTGGTTTTTGGAAACGAAATTAAATGAAAAAAACTTGTAAAATGAATGATTGATCAGAATATCCGGTGCGTGTACTCATTATGCGCTCATCAACACTCTCTGTTAAATTTTCATATTCTTACAAGCACTGCTTTGGATGCTGTAGCTCTACTACTAAATAAAATGAACTGCAGGTCGACTAGTGTACTCAACAATTTATACAGCTAGAAATATCGTAGACTTTTTCAGAATACGACTTTCTATAAGGTACTTCTTAGATTTAGACCACAAGGTCATGCGGTTTTGCAATACGAGAAATGCAAATAATTCAATATAAAAATGCATTGTTTTTGCGCTTTCAGAGCTATTCCTTCTCGCAAAAGGTCAAGAGATAGCTGTTTGGGTAACAGTATGTAGAGTAATTTCTCTTTATTCGTAATCGAAGTTGGAGAAATGTTCCATAAACAGTAATGGCTAGCTATCAGTCATGTTGTCAAATTTCACAAGGGAAAGCCCGCTGCGAGTATTGTAACGCAAGTTGCCCATTTCTGTTGCATCGCGTCCTTCAAAAACGCTTTTTTCACCTTAAACTTTTGAAAACAATAAAGACTCGATATAAAGTCAAATGGTTATGAGGGCATACCAAAACAATAACCCAAAGCCGTCGAGTTGATTGCGTGTATCGTGCTTTTAGACGAAGTATTATCTTCAGGTCATCTGTAGTTCACTTCTAGAATTTGCGCAAGTTTAATTTCTATAACTTTAGTTGTATACTACAATAAATGACAGAGAAAAGCCTTTTGGAAGCCTTCTGAAAGTATTAGTTCGCGAAAAACGATAAAGTTTTATCAAGAAAAATTACACTCAAATGACCATGTGCCGGCCCTAATTATGCGCATTTATAATGATTAAACTGATTTTAAAGAAGGAATATATTTTTATCGGCGAACACCTTTCGTAAAAATGAATGGGAATATAAGATTTATTCCGCTCACGTGTGGCGTACGAGTTTTTCTTTCTACTCCACGAATTGCTTTCGGTTTACACAGGAAGCAGCAATTTTAAGCAAAAGTAGAAGTAAAAATCCACAAAACATGTTTTAATTTGTTTAATTTCAGTTACTATCAAGTCGAGAAAAAATGCCGGGTTCTCTCCAATAATTATCAAGTAAAATAGTTTAACAGAACTGCTAGTTAAGGGGACTATCTTTAAGTTTTATTTACTTACCATCTAGAGGCGGGTTAAAGCTATAGAAGGGTATTTTCTATCCACATTAAAACCATATTCGTGGCAGTTGAGGCGGTTAGTCCGAGTGCGGACGTGATAGAATTTCACTCCGAGGCGTCGATAAAATGTCACCGGTGTGGGCCGCGGTTACCTTGCTTATGCCTGGAGGGCCCTAACCACCAAGCTCTAACCACCAAGCTCTACCACAGCAAAAATATAAAGCAAAAGGACTTTAGATTGCCGAAATGTTTAGTTAGTTATAAGTAGTTGTAAGTGACTTGGCTAACAATGAGTGTTCAAGGGTTGTGACGCAATAGTTGTAGTGACGTCATGGGCTAACCACGGTCACACATACATTCTAGGTTATTGGGACAGCTTGGTGTGGAAATGTGGACAGTCTATCCACCTACGCTGCCATTTTATAAAACTTCGTAACTTTAAGAAATTTTGATTTCTATGGCGACGAATAGCTCTTCTTAAATCTATTTTTAAAGCTGTTGAATTTGTAACTCTGCGACCGGAGAAAACTAAATGGATTCTCATGTTGTTTTAGTTTCTGATTACGATTTCGAACAGGGATAAATTTCACTAGTTGATAATCAAATGTATTTCTTATACTTGAAGAAAAAAGATCGAAAGCTTTCTAAAAACTAAAATATAAAAAAGTCAAAGCTTTTTATATTTTAACATTCATTATGATGCTGCGGCCGATGAAGCACGTCGAATTTTGAAATATTTTTTAGAAAAATGTCCAATAGTTTTGAAGAGTATCATTTTAAAAAAGCCGTTATTCTAATTTCCTAGACACAGAAAATGGAATTCATATTATAACAATGTGTGGGAAACGAAATAAAAGCGAAAAAAAGCAATGGAAATAAGATAGAAAAAGACTGAATATACAAGATAAATTGAGACTCATCAGACAAATGCGTAATAGGAAATACACTTGATTGAAGTTAGTATAAAAGAGCTTTATTCGTTTCCCAGACGATAGTGAAAGGAAAAGACAACGGAAACTGAATCTTAATAAGCCAAGAAAATGAGGATCAAGCCGACCTGTGAAGTCGTTATACGTAAATAAAGATCTTCCACCCACCTTTTCTCGTTCTCCATTTTATTTTTACGCCGCTATTATCTCTCCTCAGTAACCTATTCTCCAAAACAGAGTCGACAAAGAGCGAAATAATATCCCGTAGAACTGACAGAAAAACAAGTAGTTCGAAATCATCAGACAGTGTTCGCGATTAGATTTCTATCAGACTAGAGTATCCAGGAACCAGTATAATTAAAACTATGCAGCCAACACGCACAAGGTTTCCGGAAAGAGAGTGTAATCAATACATCTTTGTCTGAGAGTAGGATTTAAACAGTGGGCACCTGCCGTGTTAGAGTAATTAAAGGCGATCCTGGGAAAAGAGAGAAAGATGGCCGTAGGTAGGGGGGAAGTGGGGTAAAAAGAAGAGAAACTAGAGGTACAGAGTACAAAGGCAGTGGCGGATTTAAGGAGGGTCGACGTATTCATTGCAAAATAAAAATTTTGTCACCCAAACATCTCAGATTCAATCTAATATAACTCCAAAACTGGTCGGTAAAATTTCTTTAAACTTTGCATGTGTTTCTTTTTCGTTCAAATCAAAGAATGAGTCATAAAGTTGAAATAAGCCACTTTTAAAAGATTTTTACCAAACGGTTTTTGAGCTACGATTTTTTAAATAAAAAACTTTGCTCACATTTGAAGTGTTCTATCGTTGTCATAGCAACGTCTTACGTCATATTTCCATTTTCATTCCAATCTTTGGTCTTCTGGGTCAACTTACTGTCATATATTAGCCATATAAAGTTTTTCAGGGTCATTTTTGTTAGTGTATATGCCAGTTGTAAAACCCTTTTAAGCCTCCTTAAGGGAGTTGGACACTACGGGTTTACCCACCCCTAGAAAAAACCCTGGATCTGCCCCCCCTAGGGGGTGGGGATGGGCGAGTAGGAAGAGGAATCCTGGCAAGGAGAGATGTGTATGAAGGGGGTACGGTGGGGCTGAAACTAGGGTGAAGTGACCCAGAAAAGAGGGTTTGATAACATGGAAAGGGAATTGTGCCCAAGAGTATGCGTAAAGCCAAAGGACTACACTATATATAGCAGTTCGGGTTTCGTGCGTCCGCGATAGCTGTATATTTCTTGAGATCAACCAAAATCCCTAGTCTCCTACAAAGCTGCTGGTAAGCTCATCTCATTCAGAGATTACCCTAAAAGCGGCTACGCTGCAGACTTCAAAATCCCAAGCTTGCGTACGTTTTGGATCATGGAGAAAAGAAGAGATTCTCTTTTCTTTACTCCGTATGCCGACAAAACAAGGCTACGACAATGGAAACGAAAAAAGATTATCTTATGTACTTAGTACCACTTTATTGACATTGAGTTATGTAAGCTAAAGCAGCGAAGAAAGAAAAGACGATTTATAATAATCACGCCCTAATATACGACTGAGACATTTTCACTCTTACGAGTAGAAACAAGCGATTAAGGTTATCTAATATCGACATTTAAAACAAGATTGCATTATCAGTTTGCTGGCACGACCAATAATTGAATCATCTTTGAAACTATCAGCCCTGCAACGTCACTAAAAGGTTTTTGTACTCCTTATCCCACTACCAGACAGACCGGTTCCTGCCAGCTTTGTTTTTACTCGTTCACCTGTGTCTCGATGGCGTTTTTGTAGACTGAGTGCAACAGATCTTGCGATACAGTAGTACATCTCTTTGTTATAAACGACAACACGGCTCGCAAGTCAAAGAATCTATACCTAATGTCTAAAAAAAAACTGGAATTGGAAACTTTGTCTGGTAGGCTAGGCAGCGTTATTATGAATAATTATTATGAAGACAGGTTTAACAATTGTAGGAAGGTGATGATGCCACAGTTAAGGTGATCTTTGTGGAGAAAATGTGCCATAGGAAAAACTAAGGTTAGGGTGTCTTGAGGTGAGGAATTCAGCCGGGAAAAAGCACTCTTACCCAATATGTCAATGGCACCAAGCTTTCGTCTTGGCATTTCGCAGATTTTAAAAGTTTAGCGTCTTAGTTCGAGTGCTGAACTTTAACTAAGTTATAGTATCAAATCCCTATCGAGTTTAATTCGCATAAATTACTAGAATAATGTATAAGTAACTTCTAAGAATAAGGCAGTTATAAGTGATAAGGAATTTTGGATTCTCGTACCTCGATTATGTAATGAAATAAAATTTGACTTGATTGTCAAATAACATAATAAAGCTAAATGTTATCTTATAGAAGTATCATTTTCTATCGAAGGGAAAGAATTCTTTCCTTGTCGTTTCCTTTGCTGTTGTTGTGTCTGGTCCGGTACGCCGTGACAATTCCCCGTGGGTACTCCCCCTGTGGTACTGCTTTACTTCTTTCTCTGTGATGGTGAAGGTACTGCAGTGTCGACTGACGTGGCAACAGAGTCTGTCTCGATGTCTGATCCCTCCTACGACAAATAAAACTTAGGTTAAGCTTTAAGTGTTAAGAGAATTACTGTTAATGTCTCTGACGTCGTAAATGTAGTGGGTGGTGGGAACTAATGAAGGAAAATATCTGTGATTGCATTTAAAAGCAACATAAAAAAGCGAAAGCACTAATAGTGAAGCCGTTCAAGTGTCTGGCGCGCTGGAAATTGGGAAACCCTTTCAATGCTGGAAAATATAATAGGAAGCCATTTAAAAGGACCAAATAAGAAAACCCTAGAGCTGTAACCAGACAGCATACCATGTGCTTGGAAGCCATTCAAATGCACACAATAACAAACGGCAGAAAACCTATTAATGTTGCTCCAAGTAATGTTACAAAATGCTCCACGAGTATCGTGTCACGAACAGTCTAACAGTTATCTAAACCGCCTGAAGCTGAGAACAACAAGGTTTCATATTTAAAATCAAAAATTATTTTTACGACGTATATAGAAAAAGTCGTTTACAGATGAATTTTCTTTAAGGAAATTTGAATTAATTTTCAGGTTTCCAAATCCCCCAAGAAATTGGACCTCCTTTCATACATCATCATCATAGCTTTACGTATTGTATCTTAAGATTGTACTAATCTAGTGTTATGAAGATTTCAAAGAAAGCCTTAGCAGCCTGACGCACAAGTCAGTGGATAACAACTTTCTTCCGATGTCCTAAGGGCAGAAAACTTTGGAGTTTTTTCACAAAACTACATTTCTATCTCCATTAGTTAGCATCCTAGAGGGATATTTAATCATAAACTTTCTTTATTCGAAGACAGTCGACGCAGAATATTCCGAAAAACGCGCAAATCAGTCTTCCGTGCTTTAAATTCCTCGCCTTAATTTTTTCCATTCACTTCTATTCTTCCCACTTCGATTCTATTTTTTTCCTATTCGATTTCATTAGTTTTCATTTTGTTGATAAGACAGAAAATAACGCATGGCTGAAGTGCAGTCCTTCTCCCTCTCCCACCCCCTAGGGCCAGCAACGCTGGGTTAGAGTCGCGTGTCAACAGGTTGGAAGGCATCCAAATTTCCACGAAAACAGCTGGATTAAAGCGCTGTTACCAAAGCAAGCAGGTGATGGGGATGCCAACCGGGGGGGGGGGGGGGGGGGGGGGTGATTGGGGGGGTGGTCCGTCAATGGTCGGGGGGTGGTTGGGTCATTGGTGATCAATCAGTGATTGTTTGATCAGTGGTAAGGGGATGGTCCATTAGTGGTCA
>WUAP02042895.1:0-18581 GCA_015163945.2 Stichodactyla helianthus | reverse complement strand
TGACAGAACCCAGTCCCCACGTCGCGCGGCCGTTGTCGCCAGCATTTGTTGCCAGCATCTGTCACTCGTGTAGCCACTCTGCGCGTTGGTGATTTTAAAAATATCGCGTCACCAGTGCAAGCAAAAAATCGCTCGTGAAGCCGCAGCTTAAGATCACTGACGATCGCTGCTCAAAGTTTGGACGATCCAGCGATCTTCGAAGATTATATGTGAACACTTAGCGATCGTCAGCGATTATATGTAAACATATGGTAGCGTTCCTCAGCGATCATCAGCGTTGAGTGATTTGGACGATACGGCGATCAACAGCGTCAGCTGTAAGATGATACTCCGTATTACAGTGAACTTACAGCCTCTCTAATGCTGTTTCTGAGGTAAAAGGGCTCTTAGCTCTTACTATTGACAACAATAACACAAATAAGGACAGTCCCTGTTATTATCCTATACTCACCGTGGCCCTGATACTCATGGCGTCTGTTTCTGAAGGGGTAGGTGTCATGTCGAACGCATCAGTTAACGGCGAAAATTCATGTATAATCGAGTTGGTAGATGTTGGTACGCTACTTGAGGTGTTGTTCATTAGAGAGTTGTAATGGGCGATCTGCGACTGCAGGCTGTGGTTCGTCTCTTTGAGTGTGCTTAACTTTGACCGAGTCTGAGATAATAAAGAAGAAAGCAAGTTACATGCCGTCTTGAAGGATAAAAATATTGGTACAAGCAGGGAAAGTGGAGCCTTTTTCATGCACTATCAGGTTTATGAACTATGATTGGATGATGAGAGTTTTTGTGCCTTGTGATTGGTTCACAGGTGAAGCCATTTCAGTGTCATGTCTCCTTTACCTTCCCACTTAAACGACCAGTCTTCACTGGCTGCAAATCATGCAAACTATATCATTACCAGTTTTCGTCTTCATACCTTTGTTATTTCTGTTTGTACAGACTTGCATTGTTTTTGAACGGTTTCTAGATATTCCTTGCTCGAATGAATCTAAAAGGAATATAATATTATCAACGTTGACAAAGAGGGCAGATCAGTTTCAGTCAGGTGTCACCATACTGGTAACATAGTTTTACTTTCTTTCGATACGTTAATCAGGGGTTTCATTAAGTTTTGAAGTAAGCGTCTGTGGACATAAAAGTAGGCGGCTGACAAATGACAAAATTCATCATCTCATAATGATCTTCCATAATTTTAAATGAAAAATGATTTTCCTTCATATTTATTAAGCAAGACACAAAAATAACCGGCAGTGAGAGGCAAAACAAGCGGCGGTAAACCGCCGGTAGCCGCCTATTATTGAAAACACTGGTTAATAGGCCACTTCCGAGATATGCTTTGCTTGTTAAGCACAGTACGAGGCTCCGTGCTAAATTCAATTTATTCATTTCAGTTGTCACGAATCACTGAGCATTTAGCACGGAGCCTACTCAAACCTTTGTACTTGACAAGCGAAACATATCTCGGAAGTGACCCACTGACAATTTGGTAATTTTAAGAGCTAAACCCGATAAAAACTAGCCTGTGTACAGCCGCTGCTCACCCCTCCCCCTAAGCGGCTGTACACAGGCTAGATAAACTAAAACCCAATTTCGGCGCAAATAAACCCACAAATGATATTTTAAGTATGCCATTCCCTTACCTCTTGCTCCAGTTTAGCTTCCTCTTCGCGAATCTTGTTTAGTTCGATCTTTGCTTCACTTAATTCTTCCTCTTGTCGCTGGAAAATGTTAAATTCCACCAACAAAATGAAGCGAAAAAATTTATCAAATGGGCAGGTAACAAATGAGGGAAGTATCAGTACTTACCAATGTGGACTTTTGATTATTTTGTATCTGCGTCTGTAAATCAGATATCTAAAAATACATAATACGAGAAATTGTTTACTGTTATAATTAATTACATTTAGGTGATAGAGTGGATTTTCTGAGTAGGAAACGATACGGCAAATTCGTAGCAGTACTGTACTTTACCGCAACCGTAACTACGCGTTGTGATGAAATGATTCATATGAACACAATGGAAAGCCATTTCAGTGTTACTGCATACCGTACCGTGTACGTGGTGTAAGTCAATACGTTTCCCACTCGTACGAAATGAACTCTAATAATATTAATACTTACAAGTTTTGTCTGTTCTTGACATTTTTGTTTTATATCTGCTAGTAATTCTTCATATTTAGCTTTCTAGAATCGAAAGATTAGTTTCGCTAAGTCTTTTAAAAGAATTTCAAAGCATTTTATTTCATTAATCTTCAGTAAAAAAGGTGTGAGAGGTCTTACAGCTGGAAAAACTGCTAACGCATCCTTATCTTAGCCTGCAGCAGAAAGAGAGACTACTATAAGAGGATCACAATCGATCCATTTCTCCTGACCTGAGTTTTCCTGGCCTCTCTAATTGCTTCCCTTAACGCATAGGGGTTCCTTGTTCCACTAATCGCATTGCAGCTTTCAACAGATACTTGAATTATACATTTTCCACAACTGCTCACTTACTTCTTTATCTAACTCATCTAATTGACTTTGAGATTCTTGCCGTTGTCGTTCTAATTCTTGCACACTAAGTTTTCTCTTTTCTAGATCTGACTGGAGATTCTGCAAAAAGTAACACATGATGCACATTGCAAGAATGCTTGTTCCTTGCGACGTTTACGACAAAAACCGCTCTCCGTCAAGGGCGGACATAAGATCTCGTTAACTGAAATCAGTCATTTGTGTATCGTACGTGTAGTCTTCTACGGGAGAAAAACGGTGATATTTTGAAATAAGTACATGTTGTCTTGTCAAAGCTTGTCTTGCGGACCGTGTCATTCCACTTGTTTCAAATAAAGCTATGCCATAACTACTATAAAATACCTGTATTTCTGTATTTCTCTGTCGAATCACATCTTCTGTTTCATTTATTTCACGCTGTAACGTCATCTTTTCTCTGAAATAAGAATAAGATACAGCTGAAAATGATACTCAAAGTGTGCCGAATAACAAGAGGTTGTCCTCTGTTCTAATGGCAACCAAGGCAGCGACAAGTGGCAGAAAAAAATGGGTCATGCTGACTGCCAAATGCGATCTTTTTTATTATCAATCCATGCGACTTGGCGTTACAATCATTTCTAATTCCGTTTATGTGGGCAATTTTTTTTCTGCGATTCACCTGCGCTCAAAAATGGGGCGTGTAAACATGAGTAGGGATTTGAGTGTGAACTAAATTGCCACACAATCGCATTAAATTCGAATACGTTCGAAACGGCGATTCATCGGCGACGTGAATTTAGAAAATCGTGTTACAATCGCCGGTAGTTTACACGCGCGATTTTTTGCATCGCAACTAGAACCGCGTTGCTTATCGCAGAAAATCGCATCGCAGTGAAAATCACAGTGCTTATCGCAGAAAAAATTACCCGTGTAAACGGTCCTTCAGAATGGTATTATCCTTTCATAACACAAACCACAGATATCAATCCATAAAAGTATTCTTTTGTGAGGCTTATCTACCTTCCAAGGTCCTCGATTTCCTTAGTAATTTTGTCCAATTCTTTGATAGCTGTGAAATCTCCAAAGGATGATGCCACGTTTAAAGACAAACCATCCTGCAATCAATGACACAGAATGAGCAAAAACTAGCACATAAATAACAGGAAAAATCACAGTTACCGGTACATGATAAACAGGGGCAGATCCAAGGATAATTCGAAAATTTCACCTTGTCTTCAGTCGAGGTTGCGCTTGGTGTCAGACTTCCTCGCATTGATGGTGGAATCATTTCTGCTGTCAGAGCTTGTGGTACCTCCACTCCTTTGACTTTTTGTTGAAGAAGATACATGGCTAAGATAAACTGTTCAGCATTAAGCATGCCACTGTTCTTTATGTCACAAAGACCCCTGAATGAAGGACACACACAGAATGATTAAAGAACAGGTTGGTTAGTTATAGAGTATGGTACTGACTTACAGCATGTACACGGTACAGTGTGCTGTAACACTGAAATGGTTTCCCATTGGCACGACTTCAAAATTGCCATGTCGTTTCCCAATCATGCCAAATCTGCTCTATGTTATAAAAAAGACGAAAATGTGCAAACACTCATACTGACAGTATTTGTGGATATTGTTATAGAGTGGTTTCACTTAACCCATGAAATAGATTTTAGGTTAATACACATTATTAGATTGTAATTCTATTGTTTTCTTTTGTGTCTATTTGACTATTACACGCTAGCTATTAGTTTTTGTTTCACGGGTTAAGTAAAATCACTCTAATTATATTGAGTAATCCATGCTCTTACCAAACATGAGCAAGCACAGGCTGTGGAAGGCCAGACTGCATGAAGACATCTTTTACTTCCTCACCTGAAAAATAAGAGTAGAACATTGATACACATAAATCTGTCCAAATGTTTCAGAGTACTTTTATTTGAATCCATAAGCATACCAGAAACAAGGCCATCTCCATCTTTGTCAACAGTCTTGAAGATAGCATCAAATTTTATCCTGTCAGCACTGGAGACAACCCATGTCTGGGGAGAATCTTTACTTGCCTATGACATATGATATTAAATAAAGGCACATTGATAATGATGGTGGTGATAATACAAGCATTGATAAGATGATTATCTTGTTCATGATTGTATTGGTTCAATACCAGTACAATGTGGTAATTCCCTCAGCTAAAACTTAGGTATGAAGTATATGCAGCTTAAAGTAAGTGGTTGGTAAAGTGTCAGCTGACCACTTACCACACCTTACTGACCACTCTCTGACACCTTACCACAGACTGTGAAAAAGGGAACACCTTTAAGATTGGTGGATGAGAAATCAAAAACAAATCATACTTTCTTTCCATACTTTCAGAGGTACTAATGTTAATATTACATCATTTCACTTGACACTTGGTAAGTTTTGTATCAGTATTTGTAAAAGCAAATAACTTTTCAGTTTTACATGTAGCTCATTCCTCTACTTCTACTGCACTCACTGTTGCTGGGACTGGAGAAACTGCAGGCAGAGATATATTCTTCAAAGATGGTGATTGAGGAGCTGAAGAAGGGTTCTTAAGTTTTCTCTTTGATGGTGGAACTAATCGTCCAGGAAGAGTTAACGGAATCATTTCACCTTCTAATGCTCTGTAAACCAGATGCATAGCCTATCAAGAAGAGGAAAAAAGTAAAAAATAATTTAGCTAATAAAGTGCATGCATTCCAACAACTCTAATGCTCAATAGAGTGAAAAATGATTATTAGTATATTGCTGTTTTATAGCTAGATTTACACACCACAGCAAATTCATCAGCATCCAACATTCCATCTCTGTCAATATCAGAAAGATCCCAAACACGACCCAGAAGATCCAGTGGTAGTTTTGAATTCATTAGAACCTAACAAGAATAATAAAGGATTTTAATACAGGCTTACAAATCCAAAAAGAGATGCCTTGTATTTAAATTTAAACAACCCATAAATAATTAATGAGCAAAACACAATAGAAATCATTGACCATGGAGGAGGTTGTAATTCAGATACAAAATCGTCTTCATTTGCATAAACTTTAACTTGGATTTTCTCAGCCAAACTTGATTCATTTCGAAAAAAATCAGTAGAATATGAGAGCATACACCTAGACGTTGTACAAGTAATCTACAACATTCGCATCCGTGTTGTATCAGATTTACAATCACTCGCCTTCAGCTCGTGTTGTAAATTCTGATACAACACGGCTGCTCATGTTGTAAACACTACATACAGTAGCAAAAGAGGAACATGTCCCTCATCATTCATTTTTGACCAAAATTAATATGTATTTATCACTTCCTGCATGGCTATTTTAGAAAATAATAGTTTCTCTTATTGAAAATCAATCTTTGACATAGTTAGTATTAACATACATCACTAAGTCAAAGGTATCTAAAATATAAAGTTAGTTCCAAAACTAAAAATAAGTACAACATAATGTGCACTCTGATTGGCTGATAACCATGTGAAGCATTTTTTTTTAATGAACACTTTATAAAATGCCTTTTTCACATTCTATGCTGTTATATCAACACTTGGGATGCTGATAAAACACTTGTAAAGCTTTAGAGTCACTTGCCTACTGCTTGTGATCCTAAAACTTTTCTCATGTTTCCCCAACATCCTGTGTGTTGATATAACAGCACATAACATAGAAAAGTGTTTTAAAAAGCTTAATCAAAAGTCAAGACATTGTCAATGCTTATATATCACTACAGTATTGGCTATAATCATTTGCCATTATAAAGAAATTTATTGACAACTTACTGGTCTAACTTTATCACCAGGTAAAAACCCATTAACTGGCTTTAAATTCTATCAAGAAATAGAGAGAACAATTAGATTGAGTTTAAAAATATCAGCTACCCTTAACTTGTTGTCCATTTTACTTTGGGAAAAGTAAAAGAAAACTTGCTGAAATGTAATTTCTTTTTTTTGACCACATAAACAGACCATAACCAGAGACTTTGGCATCCAACTTGTAGCAAAATAGACTCAAAGTACCAAAATTTCAAGTACAAATATTGTGACTAGTTTATCTTTGTATTTTTTACATAATAGAGAGGGGATCCAGGAATCAAAGAAAGCTAGGCTAGAAAGGGGGCTAGAAACCTCTATGACTAACCAGATGAGGTCTGAGGGATCCCCAAATAAAGGATGGGGCACTGCCCCTTGGGTCCCTAAATTTGCCCATTTAATAAAATATTATTTGTCATAAAAGGTCAGGGGCTATCCTAGCCCCCTGGAAATCTCCTATGTCTTTTTGTATGCTTATCAGTTGCAGCCTATGAGAAAATGCTCAACATGAATAACTACAAAAATTCTGTAATTTCCAACCTCAAATATGGCATCATATTTTGCCTTTTCCACTGGCTTCACAGACCAGGCAGTAGAGTCCAAAGGTGGTGGAACAGCAGGTGGGGGGATGTCTCCCTGATAAAACATATAATCAAATAAACTTCAGCATCAATAAACTTATGAACTAAAGGTAATAATACCAATGACAATAACATATGCTAAAATATAGAAAATTTTCTAGAGATTCATGTGGGATGTTAGAGTGCACACATATGTGAAAAACAATTACTAACTATTTAGAGTGTAATAGTATTTAGTTATTGACTAAGTTAACTATTTAGATATTGACTAACTAAGAATTCACATGAACTACACAAAGAAACACAAAGATCACTAGAGGTATGTTGTAATTATTCTCACTGTTCTGCTCCAGTGATATCCACTAGTTTGTACAAAATAGTACAATTAGACAATACATCTTTTGTTTCATGGATATATGGCGTGCACTCTATCTTTATGAATCTACTCTTTGATTCACAGTGCATTTTTTTTCAACATAACTTTTATTTACTTAAATTTTCACAGTGGTCAATGACCAACTACCATATGTACTGTCTACCTGTATACACGTTTTTCAAAAAATGTTGTCGGTCAGCGATCTGAAATCTGGAATTTGAGCCAGACAATTCGCCAGCATAGGTCATTGCTCAAAGGTTGTGTCATATTTAGCTATTTATTGATTGCAAACTGCTAAAAGATATAACTTAATTTAACAATAAAACTTATTTTAGAATCAAATTCACAGCTCATGTCCTCATTTCCTGACGGTCTCAGATTTCAGATCGCTGACTGACAACCTTTTTTGAAATAGGTGTACCACCAGTCAGAACCCTTGTTGATTTAAGTCTAAGAGTATGATTTTATTCTGCCATAAAATGCAAGCTATATATACATGAACAAAATCAAAAACATGCCTTTATTTGGTAATAAATAACAGATATAATTCAGGCAGAGAAGTGAGAACAAAAGTTATGTAACTCTTTCTTTTTGTGGTTCATGCGTGAGTGAATTCTTAGTTAATCAATAACTAAATATCTAAATACTAATTACATTCTAGATAGGTAGTAATAGTTTCACAGATATGTGGCATGCATTCTATTGAATTTTATAATTATCTTCACCTATAATAGAGAGAGAATAAAGAGAAAAATAACATTAAGCCCCTGGTGGGAATCAAACCCCACGTCTTTGGTTCACTAGTCTGATGTGTTAACCACTACACCACAAGGACCAACCACGCTAGAAACGCAGCTGGACAATGTAATGTGTGTGGCAACCATAGGGGATCCCAGGGGGTTATTTTTCAATTCCCGCCAGGGACTTAATGTTATTTTTCTCTTTATTCTCTCTCTCTATATATATACACCAAATGCATTCACTTTACATGATCTTCACCTATAATATATTATTAGGACTATGAATGTTATTACAAGTATAAATACTTTAATATTAATATTACTATTAGCCAAAATTAATAATAAATGTAAAGTGAATGCTTTCGGTGTGTATATAGATAGAGAGAATAAAGAGAAAAATAACATTAAGGGCTTAATGTTATTTTTCTCTTTATTCTCCCAAAATTAATAATGCTGAGCAAAACGCAATCTTTTCATGCAAATTTTGGCAATGATAAAATAATGACTTTTCATTGTAACTATTACATTTGTATGCAAATTTTTATAATTTTGATATTCACAAAATAGTCAACTAAAACACATGCAATATACATGCTGACCTTAAAACACATAAACAATGAAGATTTGGTATTAGACAATATATTTTCTGTCATTTATTACAAGCCTGGGTTATTCAAGAAGTAAGAGAGACAGTTTCAATAGCTGTAATTAGCATTTTATCTAGACAATATCAATCATATGCTGACAACAAAACTGGATGACACTTCATAAAGTGTTTGGTTTCTTGCTACTTAATCATATAAGAGTGAGAAGTTGAAACACTGTTGAAAATAATGTAACAAATTGTGCTTCAAGTATATATTTTTGAATTATTTTAATGTGTTTGTGTTCATATGACATCTTGGATAGTTTGATTTGGTCTAGTAAGGATCAAAACAACATAATCACAGACACATGTTGTTTAAAAGCATCAGTTGAAAGAAAAATAAAACTTTAGGAAATTACAGCTGAGATACCCTGTCAGAGGCATCTAAAAATAATATGGATATACATGTAATAAATGAATGTCAAACAACATGTAAAAAATATGCTTAACTTCACTGACATTTCAGACATAAGTCTTTTATCAATGATAGTCCTTTTTACTCTGATGAAAAACTATCAGTAAAGTTAAGCATATTTTTCTACACAGTGTTCAACATTCATTTATTATATCTCATTAATTACCTATACACCAACGCAGTCTATAGTCTACTATAATTGACACCAGTTTGTTTTTTTAAAGCAATATTCTTTTCTTTTTGAACTGAAAATTATTTTTTGGTTTGGGTTAAAATGAAGAAAGTACCTTCAGCATTTTCGACTTTCAGTGACAGAATGAAAAAAAACTTGTCCACAAAGATTAAAACACACCAATCTTCACAACTATGTATGCTATCTTTTTATACACCTATCTCTAAAAAACACTGTCCAAGACCAAGACCAAAAGCAAACATCTGTGGTCAGGATATTAGCTGAGTTTTTGGACACACGATTGATCTTAGGAAGCATAGCAGCCTGCCATTGTAAAAAGACTAAAATGACATCATCTAAATGGATGAATTACTAAATTACTGCCTTGCGGACTTGGCTTGTTGCTTTTGGCTGCAACAATGTTTTTTGAAATAGGTGTAATTAGGACCCCAAATTCTGATTTTCTTGAAGCTTTTTTAGAAAAAAAATTTAGAATAAGTAAGGTAAAGGAGACAAGACTTCAAATTAAAATTAACTTACCAGGTTAGGTGCAGGTACCAACAAGGAAAGATTTGCAAGGGATACTTCCTTGCCATTTTGAGCTAAGGAAATAAGACGCAATGCCAGAAAGAATCTCTGCAATTGAAATTAAAATATACAATATTAAATTATTTGCAAAATACATAAGCCATAACAATGCAATTCTAAAAATTAATGGTACTTGAATCTCATAAACTGGGTTTAGGAAAAACAATAAAAATAGGATTGAAAAATATCTCCTTGTGAAAAGTTTCTTTCTTTCATTTATTTGTTTACTCTGGGTTTAACAATCAAGATTTCACGACTATTGGAAATCATATCTAGTAACAAGATCATCTTACATGTTTATCAAGGTATCCAGTCCCTGATGGATCACAAAGTTCCCATATCTGCAAGTTAATTGAATCCAAAAATTATGAATATACATGTACAACTCTAGTCTTCAATCCAATTATTTCAGGTGTCACCATTTAGCTGAAAGAACTACATACATATGTCATTTGACATCAGGAATCTGACACGAAATTTCAAATATGCAAACATAAAGGTAAATGTCTTAAGTGCAAATTTCCAAAAATGACTCCCTTATAAACAACTCCAACTCACACTTATTTTACATTCATAGGACAAATAACTCTGTCTTGCACCAAATGTAACAGTGTTAAAGTTATTTACTGGACAAGTTTTATGAGAACCTTGTGCAATATTCCTTCTTTCAAATTTGATCTTTTTAGAAAAGCAGCAGCATCATTTGCAGCAATCTTGCAGTTCAGTTTTACATCAGCCTAAAACATAAATTATAATTTTTACTACGTTATTTGAAGTATATATTGAGCAAGACATAAAAAAGGGATTTAAAAAAAAAAGATTTCAAGATTTGCATAATTTAAATTTTATCAATTTAAATTGGCAGCTTGGGAACACAATTTACAGTTAATAAAACTATTATCAATTTCAATATGAGAAAAATTTATAAGAATTAAATTGCTACATTTTGACAATAAAAATGAAAAATTGGACTTCAAACATTCATGTTTTGTTCAGGAAGGTTTGATAACAAAATCTGCAGCACCAAGATCTTGAGAAAATCTTTTTTGTGGATAACAAATGTGGCATTAAAAAGCAGCATTATTTCAAATAATGGCAAGTAGCAATAAATGAAAAACATGTTCAGCAACAATCTTTTTCACATTTCATTTTGCTTTCTAACATTTAATCACAGCTATTACTACAAATTTTTTGAATGCAAAATTTTTGATTGAAAATTTGGACCATATCCTGTGTACATGAATAGTTACAATTCCTTACTTGTCTAAAATATGCTTCGTATACTGCAGTATGTCCAGCGGAGAGCTTTATTGGTAAGATACAAATACAATACAATAAATATGAGAATACAATATTGTACTTTGTAAATAGTTTAGAACAATATAATAGTAGATAACACTGTCAATCAAACAGCTGTCAAAATATCCAAACAAAAAGACAAGAGTAAACTATTCAGTGGTTAAAAGATTTTTCAATTTAAAAGTTAATATGATAACGCTGTTTCGATTTGCACAGTAATATAGAAATAATAACTTTAGAATACAGATCGAAAATAAGGTTAACATCAAGAAGTGCGTGTAATTCAATCTCTATCCAAAGCGCAAGCTTAGACACAGGAAAGATTGTACGGACCACAGATTTTTCCATATTGGACTTATTTTGCGTACGTGATATCTCTATTCACAACACTTCCGGCCGTCAAATACACTAATGCTTTTGCTCCTTTGCATCAAAAGATCTCCGCGACAAAAGGTAATCCTGTTTTTTCCCCTTCGAGACTCGTGCGCCATATCAATCGACTTTTGTCATCTACACGAAAAGCTTTCAAAATATTCGCAGAATCAAAGAAGCCTCCTTTAAATTCGCACATAAATCTGTCAGACATTAGCTGCGGGAATCAATAAATGAAGTAATGAAGTCCATCATGTCGAATAATTCAGCCAGATGCTCTTGTAAGACGACAAAAAACTCCATCTACATTGCAAAACATGCTGTACAACACCGCTTCCACAAACCACTAAGTTTAAACCTCACATAGTCAGCTCAATCCAAGACGAAAACAGCACCGATATAAACAGCGATGCTAACTTCGATACCTGGTCCTTGTATATATGCAGATATGATGTTTTGATGTTTTTAAAGGTGTTTTTTGGTGATTTAAGGCATTACCTGGTTCATAGATGGAATACCCAGCCCCGCGTCCATGTTTACTTCTTGACATCGCCTGCTCAAATATTTATCAGCAGTTCCTGATTACTAGACATGCGTGGACTTCAACGCACACAGGCAACCCAACAGTTACAACACTAAAACAAATCTAAAATAATAATCTAAAATAGTACAAATTAACAACAAACACACACATACACACACACACGTCACAGTGAAAAACCTCAATAGTGGCAAAACAAAAATCTAAAATAATAATTTAAAAATATAAATGAACAAAAAAAGACAAACATAGAGGATGAGACGTCAGTATGAAATCGTCTTAGCTTTTTTCTTTTGAATAAAATTATTTTCAAAGAAGATTTTTTTAACACGTTAGATATTTCTCAAGGTGGGTTACCTATATGTCTACTTCAAGATGGCGACCGGATCGAAGATTGAGCTTTTTAGGGTAAGAAAACTTTATTAGGATAATAATATCTGTAAAATCGTGCATCAGTTATCAAAAGCATTCCCACTTAAATTTAAAGATCTTTAAAATGCTTTTATGCTTTCTAATGCATGTACCATAGATTTTACCATTTGATTTAACTTCTTATGTAACATTTGAGTCTCTTAAACTTTACTGACATTTCTATTTTTCGTATAGATAGCAGTTTATGTGTTTTTCCCAGTTGCTCTGTTCTATTACTTCAATTTACCTGAAATCTATGATGACTTTATTACCAACAAGAAGGTAAATAGGAAACAAAGAAAAGCATTTGTTGTTGTTGAATTTGTTGACCATCCTTGCCCTAGCTGTGTAATACAGAAATGACCTTACATTTTGAAATTTTATGATCTCGAAGAGTCTCCATTAGATTTCTCAACCCATTCCCTGATCTAACAAACAAATGCTACCCAAAGCACATGACCCTTGGCCACCCCCACCCCTACCCATATGTAAAAACAGCTAAGTTTTCCACTAAGCCTTTTTATCTTTTGATTAAGTTTAACACATTCAGTGGTTTCATTTGGCACTTTTTAATCAGTGACACCCCATAGAAACATGGATAGGTGGATGAACCACTTGGAGATCTTTTTTTTTTTTTTACCATATAAGTCTACATTTAACTCTGAATATTTTAGACTGTGTTAGAATATGAGACCAGACTGCTGAACTAGGAGACAATCCCCTTCTCTTATGTGAATAGTTCAACAGGTTCTTTGTCTCCCATATACAGGTTAAGGAAGGGATGGGAGACAGGACCTACAGGTTTAAAGTCCTTATCTGAGAAGACCTGAAGGTCTAACCATTTGCAGATGTAATTACAAAAGCAGCTTCTCAGTTATAGTCCCTGAATGTTGGTCCAGCCAGGGTTTGAACCCATGACCTCCCGCACAAGAGACCAATACTCTACTGCAACTAAGCTAACCAGATGGTGGTTATTGAGATACATTGTATTAAATCATAATGATTCTGAAATTTTTTTTCTTCTGATGATTTTTCTTTATTTCTTCTGATGATTTCATTTTTCAGCAACAAGTATACCCTCCTGATGATCAAACATCAGTAAGTAATACCATCAAAACCAGATGTCCTTTGTATCATGGAAAAAATTGACCCCTATCACAACTAGGCACTTTTCACAGCTTGAATTGTGAATAAAAGGATCACATGATTAAAATTTTCCATTGAAAATAACCATGCCAAACCACTAAGGAAAATATGAATGTTAAGGTAAAAGAGAGAGAATGTTCGAGCCTGGAAAGGCTTTAAATGAAGATGTAAGAAGTAGTATTAATTATTCTATTGTGAGAAGGAGATTTTTCTCGCTCTTTTTTCAACATATTTTTATTTTTCTTAGTTGTTTGGTGTGTTTGTTTTCAACAGCATGAAGAGAAAATGTTTTAATCATGAGATCATTTTATTCACAACTCAAGCTGTGAGAAGTAATGTGTGATGTTGGTCAAATATTTCCATGGTTCAAAGGGTGCCTGATTTTGATAGTAGTATTTTTTCTATGTCTATCCTCTCTGTTTAGTTAGAGAGGGCAAGCAAGACTCTAGGCCTCAGAAAAAAATTCCAGATCATTTTAATATTGATTCATGCTCTTTATAGAAACCTCCCACAACTATAGAAGACATCAAAGCTGCAAGGGAAATAATGCTTCAGAGAAAAAAGGATTCAAAGTCAGAAGAAAATTGACATAAAGGCAAAGATTTGCTGTGGAATTTTTAACAACGTAATGAAAGAAATAATATGAGAAAATGGTGGAAAAGGAGGAATTTTGGAAGGATTGATTGTGATCATTGGAGCGGACATGTCAAAAAATGGTAACTACTATTCAAGAGATGGTAACTACTGATGTGTTACAGTAAATATTTAAAATGAAATAATCAAAGGGATTTTGACACAAAATCCACTGGAAGTGCTCTCAGAATTCAAAAGCTGCTAGTATTGCATAATGCAATATTATGGTGCTGGCCCAGAATGAAAGGAAAAAAAAGTCAAATGATCACAGCTGTGAAATATGAGGCGAAATCCCGGAATTCATGAGATAAAGTTCAACATAAAATTTTTTTATATAAGGAATCTGGTAGTTCCATCAGGGACTGTGGAAGTAATGAGAGACATTAGTGCTGTTATGTTTTTCATGTTGCATGACACAGCATTGAACATTACTGATTTACAAATGAATACAGTGACCCTCCCTGCTCTGATGTTCTGGCATAACTGTCTTTTTTTCCCCCAGTCCTCTATTATATTCAAATTAATATATTTAAGCCTTTATTCATCCCACATACTTTTCATATTTTCTACATTTCTATCATTTTATAACTTTGTAAAGGGTAGAATATCAATTGGAACACTAAAATCCTGTGTTCTTTTCCTGTCAACTTAGAATTTTTTTCCTTTTCTTTTTCTTTCTTTTTTTTCTTTCTACCTATCCAAATTAACTAAAATAACTAAACTTTCTAATTTTTCCTGAATTATATCCAATATTGGAAGGAATTCACTTTTTTACAACAAAGAGAGCTGTTTCAAAAAATCAGAGAACTGCATCATTATACTTTAAACCAATCTCTTATTAAGGTAATAGTTTTAATTCTGAACGTTATGAAGAGTGCTGTCACTATGAAAGGCCTGTTTTGTGATAACCAGAATAACAGTCTGTGGTATTCTTGCTCAGGTTTGCTGTTTTGCTGGGTATTGATTAGCTTCAAATTTGTATTTCTATCTAAATTTAATATTGTGATGTTATTCTGACTCCTGTAAAATAACCTTTGGAAGACTTTTCAGTGCCTTGCAGAACTAATGCTCCCTTAAACCAATTCAGTCTGGGCATAAAGTTTTCCAATTTTAAAAAAAGCCCACATGTCATTCCCTTGAGAATAAAATTCTTTGTAAATCTATGGTAAATCTATATAAAAATACTGATCAAGCATCATAACCTGAATTGTTTAAACATCCCAGCCCAATTTAACCAGTCATTAACATTAGTTATCATACACCAAGGTAATTTCATGCACTCTCATTAGCCAATTTGGGGTCCATAACTTAAGATATTTATTATATGGCAAGGCGGACACAAAAATAAGGTTTGTGGTGTTTGTGGTCTGTACCATCAGTCTGTATGTAAGCTATGGAACCCCATTTTTCCACTTTCTTATGTCCCCTGTGCTATGTGCTTGGGCCATAAAGCTCAGGTCATAATATGTCTACATGCTTGTTTAATAAGGTTAAGAGGTATTTGTTAAGCCAGGTTAACCAGTGTATGTCTTATATTTATGGTGTTCTTGTTAATTTTTCTCTGTCATCATATTTTCTTCTTCCTCTGTACTGTTTGATAACATTGTATAAGGAGTTGTTGGCTGCTTATGTTCTTCGAACAGCTTCATGGCTTTGAGTGCCTGCAATGAGTTAATTGGCATGCACTAAATCACTACACTTTCATTGACATGGCATGATAATCACACTTGCAGCATGGCCAAAATTTTAGAAATCATATTACTGCAATTTTCAAAATCATGCAAACTCTGACCTTCAAACAGTCCGTTGGAATTTGGTTATTTGCTTCCGCCCACTTCAAACAAAAAAACAGAAAATTACTCATAAATATCCGTAAAATCCTACCAAATGACTGAAAATTATCTTTAGACAATTCATAACAGCTAAATATGATTTTGATATTCAGTTAGCTTTCATATTTTTTATTTTTAATTTTGATTGATGGAAGCTAAATCGGAAAAACCCAGTCGAGTGTTTGGATGTCTGAGTTCACATGATTTTGAAAATTGCAGTAAGAGTGTCTCCCAAGACAAAGAGCATGTACAAAGACTCAACAAAAAAGTTGAGGATAACTTAACAAAATCGGACTATTTGTTTCTATCTTGAATTGTGCATGCATTTTTGAATACTGTAAAAGCACAACACAATAAAAGCAAGCAAATTTTGTAACCACTGAATGTGTTGCACAAGACCATTACACTACAAAAATTGTAAAGCACAAAATGATAAAAATGGCTGGTGGTGGTGATGACGCTGATGGTGATGGTGATGATGCATGATGGTGATGGTGATGGTGGTGATGGTAATGACACAATGATGACACTGAGGTTGATGATGATGATGCATGATGATGATGGTGGTGTGGTGGTGGTGGCATTGACAGTGACAGTGATGATGATGATGACAGATGGTGATGATGATAATGCATGATGATGATTGTGGTGGTGAAAGTGATGATGATGCATGATCATGATGGTGATGGTGACGACATTACCAAGGTCCTCTCTTCACGACCCTGATATATCACAAGGATAAAAGAATCCAAAGTGATGAATCATCGACTGCTTACCACAAGCCAGGCTGCAAAAGCACCAATCAAAGCACCAGCTACTACGTCACTCCAGTGATGATAGTAATCTTTGATTCGTGAGAGACCAACAGCGATTGCGAAAAGAAACAGCATTGCTTGCAGTGTGACTCTGAAGATTTTGAATTTACGAAGGATGACGATTGCTTCAAGGCAGATCTAAAGAACGAATAAATTCGTAATCTATAATAACATATAGCTATTTCAAAAACCGTTGACAGGCGAACGGCGTATGGCGATCGGTGATCGGCGATTGCACGACCAAAAGGAACTTTGGAGCAATAAGCGTTTCTTCATATTCATTCCTTAATACCTAAACAATGCCTGCACCATTCAGCGAAGATCTTCAACAGGCATTGTGTAGGCATTTAAGAAATGAATATGAAGAAATTCTTATTGCTCCACAGTTTCTTTTGGTGATGCAATCTTGGTTCTTCATCTTCTCGTCTCAGGAATCCTCGTTCTGAATTTAACGTCCTTGACGTCTATGTTCCAAATGCTTAAGGCCGCATTAACGCTAATATCTACATTTGTTGGCCACGCAGTCCGTAAAAAAGATGCTGTGGAAGGAACACTTGCAACGTCTACTTACAGCAATGAAGACCAAACTATAGGCTGTGGCAGCGGTGTGAATAGAAGGGAAAGAAAGCCTGCCAGAGATACCAAAAAGTATATTGGTCAGTGGTCCTAATGTATCAATCATGGGATTTGTATGCAATAACAGCGGGCTCTTTCTGCCGTGAAGGTAGCCCAGGATACAAGAAAAAATCGTGAGGTACATCATAGTGCCGAGTAATGGCGAGGACTGAAAATTCTGATCCCGCCTCGTTCCAAACATCGCTTAACTTTTTATATCCGTACATGGCTTTGTTTTTGCTTAAGCTACGCCATTCTTCCAATTGCAGGGGCGGATTTAGGGTGTGCGGGTGCAGGGGGCGTGCCCCCCCTGAGATGAGCTATTTACAATCAATTATTGGTTCTTGAGTCCTGATCATAAATGGTGCACCCCCTCAAAAAATCCCGGATCCCACACCCCCGAATTGAGAAAAAGGTGCCTATCTGTTTCTAGTCCATTTTTCTCAATCCGTGAGCTAGAATTAACCAAAGGTTTGTTCAATTTTCTTGTGCATTCGATTATCAGTCACAATTGAAAAGAAAATCTCTCTTGTACCTAGCGTTTTTGACCTTCAGAGGATCACCCGTACAGACATCAGCTGTTATGTACCCAGTGCTGCAGTTGAACAATGTTGTGTTGGGTTTGCACACAGCCAGAAAATGAGGTCTTAATCGACCTGAAAGAACTCCAATGACATCACAGAATAACGTCATTGCTGCAAAGCCGGCAACGAAGAGCGCCATACGATGCAAAGTCCTGCCCAAAAAAAAACATGGATTAACTTTAGAATACCCGGCCACAACTGAAAATGATATGCACACACTAATCCCTTGTTGTTCTTCTATTGTCTTGCCTCGCTCTTCCATGCTTTCTACATTGTAAACAGTTGTGGCTGGGTATTCTCAAGTTAATCCAAAAACATTTTATGAGGAAATTTAGCGATAAAAAAACTATATTTGAAAAGCATTTTTAATAAAAAAGACGACGTTTCGACGTTAACGTAATGTCATTATCAAGTCAAAATGAATAGGAGTTAGAAAGGTATTGTATACACCTACTTGCAAAAAGGTTGTCATAGGAAAAAAGAACTTTAGTAATTTAGTGAGAAAGGAATAAATTAT
>WUAP02042784.1:0-18583 GCA_015163945.2 Stichodactyla helianthus | reverse complement strand
TGTTATTACTTTAGCACATGAACAGAAAGCAGTATTCCTCATTCAATGAGGAATACTGCTTTATGCATAGCGTGTATTTCTTTCTGATAAACTCGCCAAAACAAAAATAGTCGATGCGATCATTTTTATAGCCTATTCGATTTTCCTACTTCATTTCAAAGCTTAATTAAGTACTAAAGCTTGGGAAATATGAGATGTTTTGTTTCCCACGAGTTGATATTGGGCATGCAGTAACCTTAGGCTCAATCAAGCTTAGAGCAACAATGGGGAGCTTTTACTGGTTTGATTAGATTTGTTTTTCCGTGTTCACGTTCGAGGCTTTGCTCCTTGACCCGCGACTTAGTGGAATGGGGTAAGTTTATATCACATTTTGCAGTCTTTGTGGTGCTATTCGGATACTCTTTGTACCAAAAAATTTGTACAGCGTAATGTCTTTGAAATACGTCTTCGAATTCTTCGGGGAAAAATCACGGAACTAACTTTCTAACGGTGTAATACAGTACCAATCGTAGCTGCTCTGATAGAAACGAGTCCCCCCCCCACTAAGATCATCAAGACAAAACATTTTTTATAATTTCATATTTTATTTCAAAGTTGGCTCGTTTGAATTTATGATGTACAAAACTTAATAACAATGTTCGTCCATGCTCAGGATCATAGTTATAGTAATCGCAAAAATATATATTATCATTGTATTAATAATATCTCTATAATATTCGGGCGAACAACGAATAGTATTTCCCCCATTAATTCAACTACTAACGTTGGTGAACTCCACAGAGTTCAAAATTTACTTCAAATTTTACAATTTTAACTCAATTAGGAATGTTTAGGGTGAATGAAAACATCTTTGAAAAGTGCTGATTTTTAGGTCATTTTGTCTTTCCATTTTGAATGAATTTCAATTCAAAAATTCATTAAAAATGAGAAGAAAAAATTCTGTTCAAAGGGTAAACGTTTTGATAAACAGAAACTACAAATGCAAGTACAAATAGACAAAACGATAAAATTTAAATGCCCTTGGGTTAATTTCAAGTGTACTCGATTCAGTCACCAGTGGAACAATAAACTGACCACCGTTCCGGTAATTTCAAAGTATTCTTTCTTGTTCTAAGTACCTCGTACCCAATGGCTTTATAATCGTGACAACACAAACCCTATTTAACAGCATTTCGCACCTTAGGCATTTTACATGAAAGATTACTCAACGAAGTAATTTATAAAACAAAAGTTTTCATGGTAATGCCCGCCATCATGTAAGTAGGGCCAGTAAACAAACAGCAGCGGCGAGGTTTGTGCAGCTTTGTAGTGAGATTTTTCAATAACTCTTATTATTTACTAGTTTTTGCGTGTTAAAAACGCGACCCGAACGTTCAAGCCCTGCTAGCCCTACTTACAACATGGCGGCCACTATCGTGAATCCTTCTACCAATTAGGCGCGTCAAGAACCTATCCTATCCCAAACAAATACTAAAATTATATTCATAACTATATTGAGTTATTTTCTAAATTTTTATATTTCAGCTTGTAATGTCACAAGCATGTACAATTTTGCTTCTTTTTATAACTTCCTAAGGGATTGCCAATATATATATTTATACACATTACTCAAAACTTAAAGCTTTGGCAACGGAGTCTGCACTGGAAGAAAATCAGACTTGTCCCACCCACAGTTTGGACAACGGATATCCTAAACATATTTCTAAAATATTTCCGGGGAAAAATTAGGGCATAATCATAGAATTTGAATTTAAATCTTTTTGAAAAATATTTCGATAATAATGATATTGGATAGTTTCGTAGAAATTGATTGTAAAAGTTCTTTTCATAATTTTGGGGCTGGACAGAGTTAATATCAATTACAATTGTTTAAAATGAGCTTTCTGATACTTGTTGTAGAAGTGAAGTTTCTTCCAGTGATTTTGGTCTCCACCCCCTTAAGTGTCAGTTAACATGTACCTAATAAATATTTAAAGACGTAATGACGAAAAGCATGGACGATAAAAACTAGTTTTAGAAATAAAACAACAAAAAGAACTGGCTGCCGCATATTTGTAAGCACTAGTGTAGTGTACTGTTAATACCTGGTATATAAATATGTGCTGGTGTCATGATGAAACCTTTAAACTAAAATAAAAAAGATCTTAAAAGATCATTGTCTCTAAAAGAAAAACTAAATGATACTAAAAACATATGGGTAGGTATTACATTGATTGCACAGAACATTCATTATGAGTGGTTGAGCGCTGAGGTCTAGTTCTGACGTCGACCTTTTGCCGTGCCGAATTCAATGTAAATGAGATGATAATTAATAGAAACAAAAGATTCCACTAATTTGCATTAGATTCGACGCGGCAAAAGTTCGACGACTGAACTGGGCCTAGTTTCATATGGTTTTCACTCTAAACAAATCAAAAAACACTCAAAAACCCCAACCGTCCAATCAGATTGCTTGAAATACCATTTCTCGCTCATACGAAATCTCCATGCGCTAAAAATAAAAATAAAAGCCGTAAAATAAAATATACTTTGTGATAAAAAATGTTCATTTTCATGTATCTACAATAATTCTTCTAATCCTCTTATTAAAAAATCAAGCTCCCTTTCTATAGTACAAAAGCCACTTGCCTCTAAGCAAGAACTAGCTTTAAAAATCTGACCAATATCATTGGCTATCGGCCACCATATTTATATATATAGCAATTCTAGTCTTTGTACACATATGTATATATCTATAGATTATATTCAATATTATGCGACTCTCACCTACACTTTTTCAAGTGCATGGCAAAATTGTTTCATTTATGGGTGGATGGCCAACGGGCCTAGCACGCTGACCAATCAGAAGTAAACGAGTTGGGCGACGAAGACCACTCTTCTGGGGAGTCTGGGGACGGCGTTAGGTACGATACGGGGAGTTTTTGCGGCGAATCGTGGGATGTCGTATAGGAGTGCACCGAAGGAGGTGTCGGATAGTTTTCGCTATAAAGTATGTTGTTCGGGTGCTGCATATGATAAAGTTGTTGTTGATTATTGGTGTACGAACTGCTTGAGCTGCTTTTTCTTCTTGACATAACGACACTGTTGGCCATAGCACATGCTTGGACTGTCCTGTGTCTGCTTGGGAATCCATTCCGTACACAGTGCTCAACCGAAGTCATGTCATTGATGTCATGCACAATAGAGAGATGTCTTGGTTCTGTTTCTACCGTACAAGACAGGTTGGGACTGCTTTGGGCCGAATACAGTCTAGTTCCCGAGGGGTATTCACGTCTGTGTTGTCTTTGGTGTGTCGGATAAAACATGCAATCCGAAGTGTTACTGATTGTTTCGGTACCTATGGCGGTCACGGGAAGTATACACGACATTGATAATGAATCGGGCAAGTTCGGGGATCCCGTTTCGACTCCACACTCGGCACCACCGAAGTCAGTAGCGAGCTCCGGATCACTGAAATTGATGTCGTCAAAATCTAATCCATTGAATCCATCCAATCCATATTCATTGGCTAAAACATCTTCAAATGGCGAGTCTGAGAAAACTGGTGGAGAGTTCGTATCCTGTGGTGGGGACAAAGTGGTCGAGTTAGACGGAGAAATCCCCGTCCCTGAGCTCCCTTGGGGAGAAAATCCATTCATTACTGAGGATACACAATTTGGAGAAAAAGTAGGCCCACTGCTGCAAGGCGAGGGCTGTTTCACCGGTCCTTGTGGCGAGTAAGCAGCGCCATCGCTTGGCTTTCTGCTATCGTTGTTTTCAACGTGGTTCTCATCTTTGCGAGGCTGCTTTTTTCGTTTTCGCTTGGGCCCTCCATTTGTGGCTGTTTTAGCTCTGGCACCGCGAGCTTGACCAGAACTCGTAGAGGAGACTTTTGGTCTTGTCGAAGAGGTTGTTACCGGGAAATGCGTGACTACTGATTTCCCGTTTTGCAGTTGTTGTTCCGTGCATGGTGGAGAGGTCGTTCCATTGTGAGGCGATTTCTGGTGATCAGGTGGAGAAGTTGGCGCTGGTGCAGCTTTAGGTGAATTGCACCCCAGTGACCAATCCTTTAAGAGCTGTACGATATCATGGTGCATTTTCTGTCGCGCAATGTGTTCTGGAGTTTTGTCCATGTTATCAGCAATATTACGATTGGCGTAATTGAGCAGCAGTATTCTTACTGCCTCTAGGCTTCCCTCGCGAGCTCCAAGGAATAACGGTGTCTGACCCTAAAAAACAAGATAAACGATCGAGGTCAGATCTTTTAACCGGCTTAAAACAGAAAATCAAAGAAGTTCAAAGCTGATAATGAAATTTACAAACGAAACTAAGTTAAACCATTTACGTAAGTTAATCCTCCCTCTAATAAGGTACTGAAAGATATTGAATGCATTTCTAATACAAGAGTTTGGGTAAAGAACTTTTAATTAAAACCGACACCACTTGTGTAAGGTCACCGCAGAGAGACGCTTTGACGCAAACAATGTACCGACAATTAAGCCACAGGTCGGGGGTACAATTAAAAGGTTACATGTTAGCAGACCAAGTCACGCTCAGAAACCAAATGTGTGTGTTTTTTTTTTTTTTTTTTACAATGTCTATGTTGACGCCAGACCACAAAGTGAAATACTTTCAACGCCATTCTCGAGGGTAGATATTATTGTATACGAAAAAGTACAGGGTTTAAGATAAGAGATCCATATCAGTTATAACATAACATACCTTGTCGTCCTGGAGGTCTTTCTTCGCGCCATTTTTGGTCAGCTCTGCCGTGACCTCGTGGCTGTTCACAGCCGCAGCCCAATGCAGCGCGGATTTACCTAAAGAACGGAAACAGCGTTAAACAGATTTTGTGGTAGGGAATGTATTGTAACGTGTTGTGTGGCATTCATGCCCTGTGCTCAAGTACCATATTCTTCCTTTTTGATTCATTTGTTTCGGGCGGAATTTTTTTGAGAGCCAAAGTATCATTATGCAGTATTACTGGCCAAATAAATCCCAACTTTAAACTAAAACAAATCAAAATGATTTTGAATCGTTTATGGACGGTGAGAAAATATACTCCAATGTGAATAAAGCTTGCGAATGGAACGTTAAACTATGTAATATTTACTTCGTCATGATGGAGCCTTAGCTATAGAGTTCGTAACTATTCGTAATTCATAAGCCGACAAGGTTAACAGGATTGGCTCTAGTCTTCAACAGAACCCTGTGTTACGCGACTAACGAGAGACGTTTATCGACATACAATTTTAACCTTACAAACTTTAGCGCTGAAATCGATTGTTAAGGCTTACTTTGGCTTGATTGAGGGCAAGTAAATTACGGGAAACGCAAGGAACTGTGCAGGACCTCAAGGTTGACTCCCCATTTTAGAAAACGCACTGTTGTGGGGGAAAAAATCTAATAATCTTGTATGCACTTGAACGCCGTTGTACGACTTGTTGAGCGTGTTCTCCGATTTAAACTTGTATAATTACGAGAATTTGTATAAAATTGGTTTTCAAAATCACAAGTCCAAAAAATATCATCAGAGATCTGTATATTGCTATTATGGTTACACATCAGCGACTAATAAAATGCTTATGCTGCCCTGGACATAGTTTGAGGCGTTTGCGTGTTAATTTGCTTATTAATTCATTCAATACCTACCTTGGGTATCAACGTTGTTGACTTTGGCGCTTGCCTTGATTAAATCTTTCACTATGTCTACCAAATCGAACCGGGCGGCAAGGATAAGAGGTGTTGTGCCATCATCCATGCGCGCCTCTAAATCGGTTGCTCTGTTTCTTAGGAGAATCTGTTACAGAAAATGAGAAGAAATTATTTGCGTACTGCCATTATTGCTTTGCTTAAATGAATGGCAAGTCAAAATCATTTGTGTTTTTTCACCTGGAAAACGCCCTGTGCGTCGGATCCAACAGCCAGGTGCAGTGGTGTTCTCCCTAAACGATCTCTGGAATTAGGATCAGCTCCCGCATCAAGCAGGCGCTTTGCCGCATCAGCCCTGGAGTACCTCGCAGCCAAATGAAGTGGGGTTTCTTTGAACTCATCAGTCTTTGCCCCGTAACTAGCACCCAGAGATAGCAAGTCGGATACAATGACACCTCCACTGTCATCGCTATCCTTATCATCATCTATACAACCATCCAATAATGTTCCTCTGCAGGAGGCTAGGTGTAGCGCTGTAAATCCACCTGGACCTCTAGCGTCTACGTCCACGGCCTCAGCTCCTCTCTCGTCTGGCGGTGACATCACTGAAGAACAGTTCCTAACGTTTACGTCAGCAGCCTCTCGGTGCAACCTTGTCCATTTCCGAGTATCTTTTTCCACAGCTCCACCTCCTTTTAGGTCATCTTCATCGTCAAGTTTGACACGTTTGGGGTCCCGTGCTTCACTGGGTGGAGTCAAGTCTGAACGCGATAATTCACTGCCTCCGGCCGCGCCCTCTTCTTCCAGATTGGTGGAACTTTTGTTCATTGACCTTTAAATTTAACAGTTTCAGAGTCATCCATTGCCATTAATATCATTAATAGCGTTTTAAGTGTAGGGTTCACCATTGTTCTTGATTTTGAGATTATTTTGCTCAATGTGCCAAAAAACAAAACGACAAATCTTAAAAGTGATCGTTATTTTCTTAAATAAAATCTTCACTTGTAATGGCTTTTATCTAATAATCAAAGGCTATAACTATATGAAATAAAAAAGCAAGTTCTTACCTCATAGACACCTCCTGGCCAACAGGGTCTCTTCGTTGGGATCTTCTCTGATGGATGAGTCGCCGAGGGAAGCCTTCTGGCAACCAAAGCTTAGTGTACATTCTTTTACCTCCAGCCAGAACCCCAACAATAAAAAGTGGGATCCCAACGCAAAGAATAGCAATCCATAATGGACTAGGCTCGAAAGTTGGTTTCTCTGAAACTGTGGGTTTTTCTTGACCTTAAACAGGAACGAGGAACTCTATTACAAATGCGCGACAACTCACAAATGTTTGGATGTAGGAGAAATTCAAGAAATGACTGGAAATACGGACACACTGCATTAAATCACGCAGAAATAGCCCATATCTTGGAGTGGTATACTTACTGTCTACTGCATACACAGGATATGGCAAATCTAGTTTGTTAACGGAAGCCTTAGCACCAAGAAACTTAGCCGCCTGTGGACCAAAATTGTGGTCAGTATAATTTGTTATTGTTACGAACAAATGTGACTGAGTTTGAAAAACTGGAGGGAAAATTTGTCCGAGGCGAACCGGATAACAATTAAAATGGTGCAAGACGCGACGGGAAAAGGGACCACGAGGACTTAAGGCAACAACAAATTTTCTGAAACCGTTAGAAAAGAATGGGGCAGAAGTTAAAGCACGTTTAAGCGATTCGTGAATATGGGAAAGCGAACGCAGTATGAATGACAATGAAATTAGACTTACATTGTCAACATTTTGAAAGCAATCACTCGTACAACCTCTGTTATCCAGTGTAACGTGAACTTCGGCCCTTTAGGGGAAAAACAACACAGACACGTTAAGGACATAAAAAATGACTTCTTCTTTCGTTGACTGATAGCCAGTGCCTGAGCTTTGATATTCCTTACCCGTTCTTTTCACTGCTAGCACGCCTATTACGACCGCTTCTGATAGGATCCACTTTCACATACCACGCGATGTCTGCAGATCTTCTGTAACGGCCAACTGGTACTGGAGCCGAAGGCGGAAGTGGGTAGGGTATCACTATGGGTCTGTCGTTTTTGTCTTTTTTGATAAAGGCAATAGTGCCCAGAACCCTAGACAGCTCTCGCATGAACTCCCGAGATCCGTTCATAAAAGCTTCCGGTGTCACAAGGAGAACTATGACCAGAGTGCCTTTCAGAGTTTTTGGTACATTAATGTTGCAATCGAGACCGTCTTCCAGGCATCCCTTGTTGTTGCATTCTTGGTCACACCTTGTGTCCGCAAACCGAGCGGCACAATACTTGTTGTGTGGACATGACGGTGTTGGCTTCTTGCAGTCAAAACCATCCAGTAAGCAGGTGCCTGTGTTACATTTCTCGTCGCATTGACCATTTTCGAACACCTCGTAACAAGGTCGACCGGTGCTGGTCACAGTAGTGCAATTCGACCAAGGTTTGATGCCTAGAGAACACGTGGTTCCATCCCAGTTGCATTCATAATTGTTGCATTTTGCCTGAAATACAATGGTATTGGTGTTAACGCGAGACAACTGACAAATAGGTAATAGCAGGTAACACCGGAATTCTTTCAATTTCTAAAATACTTACGACACATTTCCCTCCGTCGAACTTTTTGGCACAGTCACTGTAGGGACAAGCATCCTTCACTAGAACTTCACAATTTTTTCCAATTAACTTTTCTGGACAGTCGCATTTGTAGCCACCCACTATATCTCTACAGCTACCGCCATTTTTACAAGGCTGGCTCGCACATTCATTTATATTCTGTTCACAATTTTTCCCCGTGAAACCTTCCGGACATTTGCAGCTAAAACTGTCATACCCATCGACACAAGTGCCGCCATTTTTACAAGGGTCTGACAAACAGTCATCCTTATTCCATTCACACTGTTCTCCATACACTCCTCGCTTGCAGCTACATTCATAGCTTCCCTGGACATTATGACAAGTCCCACCATTTTCACAGGGTGTGTTGCTGCAGGAATAGACTTGACGCTCACAATTTTTCCCAGAATATCCCTTTTTACAGAGACAGGTATATTTGCCTGCGCCGTCTTTACACGTACCACCATTTTGACAAGGAAAGGACAGACACTCATTGATATTTAGTTCACAGTGCCTGCCAAGAAATCCTTGCTTGCATCGACAATGATAACTGTCTACAAGATTATAGCATTTTTCTGTACCCAATCCTGAGCAAGGGTTAGTGGCACACTCATCAACGTCGATTTCACACCTGGAACCTGTAAATCCAGGGGAACAGGAACACTGATAGCTTGCAATTCCATCTCTGCATGTGCCACCATTAAAGCAGGCATTAACAAAACAATCGTCTGGATTAGTTTCACATTGAGTGCCAACATAACCCCTTGGGCATGAACACAGAAAGCCATCAACAAGATCTATACACGTGCCCCTTGTACAAGGATTTTTTGCACATTCGTTAATATTAATATCACAGTTTCTTCCTTTAAATCCATTTCTGCATGTACAGGTATAATTTCCAATGTTGTCATGACATGAAGCACCATATTTACAGGGTCCAGTAGAACAATCATCAATGTTTGTCTCACAATAGCTGCCAGCAAACCCAGTTTTACAGTTGCATGACTGAATGCCCTCAGAATCATCAACGCAGGTTCCTTGATTAAGGCAAATGGTACCTTGACTCTGAGCTAAAGCACAAGAGATGTTTTTCACATCACAAACTGTGCCCTTGTATCCAATAGGGCAAACACAACGAAAATCAGATAAGTCTCTTCCAGTTCTATGACATGTTCCACCATTGCGGCAAGGATTCTTTAGGCACCTATTGACAGGGTACTGACAGTTTGTGCCTGTGTATCCTGGGCGACAGTAACAACTGTAAGAACCAATCTTGTCAATGCATGTTCCTCCATTTTTGCATGGATTTGAGCTGCATTCATTGATGTGAATTTCACATCTTGTACCTGCAAAGCCTTTGGGGCAGCGGCATGTGTACTGATTGATGCCATCAATACAGGTCCCACCTTGAACACAGGGGCTGCAAACATAAATACATAGAAAATTGTTAGCGACATTTCAACATAACAGCTTAGTACTGTTGTATATCAAACACGTTGAATACAAAGACATGTCCTACAAACCTTGACTGACAGTCATTAATATTAATGTGGCAACGGTCACCAGTAAATCCTGGATTACAACGACATGTGTAACCATTGACGCCATCCACACAAGTTCCCGAGACACAAGGGCGTGTCTGACATTCATTAATGTCTTCTTCGCAATACTGACCGGAATACCCAGGTTTGCAGTTACATGTGTAGGTATATGGTGAAGTGCTGGAGCATGTTGCACCATTACGACAAGTGTGACCCAAGCAGCTATCAATTAAAGTGTCACAGTCTCTTCCTAAAAACAATGTAAAGCAAGATTTGAACTTTTTCACTGAAAACGAAATCTATAAGTCTCTAACTCCTAAGATCAAGAAATTGTTCTCTATGTTTTCTTACACTCAGTAATAATTTATGAGAAAAATCACTGCTGCTGTACTTTGGATGTTTGATTTAAATTGACATGAAATTTTAGCCAACTTTCACTTTTCATTTTCTGCAAGAATTTTGAATGGTTTGATAAGCAGTATCAAATCCTTGAGAGAGTGTTTATCCAAACACCTCCAAGTCAGTAAAAAAGCCTTGATTGGCATGTCTAATTTTTTTAACCCACTTCCAACAAACATCAACTACATACCTGTATACCCATTGCGGCATTCACACTTATATTGAGCTACTCCATCAATGCATCTTCCACCATTGCGACAAGGTGATGTTGCACATTCATCTATCTCAACAGCACAATTAGATGAAGTAAAACCAGGGTGACATTGGCAGGAGTAGTTGTTCATTCCATCAATACATACACCTCCATTCTTACATGCACCTACAGGACAGTCATCTGGATCAATCTCACAATGATCACCTAAAACAAATCAAAATCAAAACAGCATTAAAACATACATCTGCTGTTTAGATAGATGTATTCAGATTTTTGATTCCATGATCTGCAATAGCTAACCCTCATGACAATGACATTTGGGCCTTGGCTACCAAACATTTCATAAACCCCCTCTGTGGAGAGTAAAAATTTCATAACCCCCCTACAACCTCAAGGACTTCAGTCATGCTTTTAACCTTACACCTCTGTGGTTTAACCCCCCACCCCCCTACCCCACACAAGACTTCTCAAGATAATGTAAACCCCCCACCCCCCAATATTGCCAACCCTCCCTCCATGCCATTATAAATGAAAGCCCCTAATACAATAAATTAAGAAGACTTACCAGTTGTTCCTGGAGGACATTCACAATGATATCCATTGACCATGTTCTTACAAACTCCACCATTCTGACAAGGCAAACTTAGGCACTCATCAATTTCAAGTTCACAATTAGTCCCAGTATATCCACCACGGCACTTACAAGTATAGCCATTAATACCATCTAAGCAAGTTCCCATATTTTGACAAGGTGAAGAAGCACATTCATTAATGTTTGTTGCACAGTTTGCACCAGAAAAACCAGGAGGGCAGATACAAGAATATCCACCCACAAGATCTTGGCATGTTCCACTGTTTTTGCATGGTAAGGATGCACAATCATCTATATTTATCATACAATTTGCACCCTCATAACCATACAAGCAGGTACAGCTGTATCCCCCCTCTTTGTCATGACACTGTCCTCCATTCTGACATGGTGAGCTTTCACATTCATTAATAGGTGTTTCACAGAATTTGCCAGTCCATCCACTGTCACAGACACACTCAAATTTGTTGCGGTCATTGAGACAGTTTCCCTTTACACAAGGATTTGATTCACATTCATTAATGTCTGTTTCACAGCGGGATCCTATGAAGAAACCAGAAATAAATGCCTTAATATACCATTTCCCTAATTACATAACAAAGCTGAATATGCACTTTGCATCATGGGAGTTGTAGTCACACATTTGTCTTTCAACAGCTATGAACTTACCAGTAAATCCTGGCACACAGTCACAGACAAAGGACCCTGGAACATCGCGGCATGTTCCCCCATGATAACAGGGTGACTGCGCTACGTTACAATCTGGTATATCCACATCGCAATTTGGCCCTGTCCATCCACGAGGACAAATACATTTGGCCTTTCCAAAAGGTGAAGTAATGCAGGTTGCATTACCATTGCATGGGCTAGATGCACATTCATTATCAAATTGGCAAATAAGACCTGTGGAATGATTTAATACCAGTGTTAGAATTTGGTGAATTTGGGGGTCAAAGCATCAAAATGCAATGCTAGGAACACAAATACTTTTAGTGTCATCCAAATTGATCTAAATACACAGAAAGAATGCATACCTGCTTTATCTTTTGGGCAATTACATCTAAAGGATCCAACTCGATCTACACATGTCCCTCCATTCAGGCATTTTGGGTTTTCAGGAGTTTCGACACAGTCATTTATATTGATAGAACAATCTGAACCATCCCATCCATTTATACATCGACAAATATATCCCCCAACAACATTTGTACAAGTTGCTCCATTTTTGCATGGCTGGGATAATGTTGAGCATTCATCAACATCAATTTCACAGCGTTTTCCAGTGAAGTTTGATGGACAGCTGCAACAATAATATAGAATGTTTATCAGCACCAAAGAAAATCACATTTTACAGATTAGAGGTGACCTCTGGTCTGTAATTAATATAACAATAGAGATATAAATTTGACTCTGACTAAAGCAGGTCTTCTTGTAGCGTGAGAGTAAAACCTGGTGTTATACCATACTTCATAAAAATAACTGTTATTGCCAGCCAATTAATATTTCAATCAAAATGTAACAATCTACAAAGCGTATTTAGGTCTACAAATGGCATAACAGCCATGAAATCACATTAACAAGTTATACACAAAGCTACAGATTTGGAATTTAGAGTCAAATCAATTATAGATTTCACTTGAGATTAGGAACTCTGTTGTGGGTTACAAGTCGGTGTTTAGACATAATTCTTTAACAAGACCAAGGTCAATGGAATATACAAATCTTTATTAAACCAAAGTTTATAAAATGTTACATATTTATATATTTACATGTTTTGCCTTATGCATGTTGTTGCATTGGAATATAAACTAAATATGAACTAACTTTCATTTAATAAGAAAGGAATGCCCACTGATAAAACTGATAAAAATCACTTACAACATTGCATTGTGATTTAGACCTCACTTTGGCTTGAAAATTCCAATATTTTTCAACACATATACTAATTACATATTCATAAAGTGTCACATAATTAGCCAGATGCTACTTAATTCTCTCTGCTCGAGCCTTTAAAAAAATTTCCTCATCAAGTCTTAAACATTTATTTCAAAAAAATCAATGTTTTTGGTCAATTTAGCAATGCCTTAAGAGCCAAACAACAGAAGCGTTTGTGGCTTGGGGTTTCAATTGTTCTGGCTAACAAGAAAATCATTCATCCTTGAAAAGCCATGAGCCACTGACAGGCTAACTTAAGTGTGTTCTGATAAATGAGCTATAAAACCTAGTCTAGTGAATGATTACTTGCTGTGGTATTCTGTTGCTGTCTTTGTGACACAACAAAGGCTTCAAATTCTTGATAATGCTAACACTAAAAATGATAACTAGTAAATTTCTAATTTCTCACTAAATGACCCCACAATTTATTCTGAAAGACTCCATGTTATTCAAGCTTATATTCTATAAGTGATTTATAAATTTAAGAACATTTGTACACTGCTTCAGTCCACTTACCCCCTATGGCCTATGACAAAATCTATTCAACAAAACTATAATCTATTCAAGTTGGGTATTAGAAAATAAACTCGTTTTTCCCTTAAATCTTTATAAAACAGATTTTAAGGTTAAAGCTTTTTAAGGTTTTTATCAAATATAAAGACCTTTCAAAATTTTAAAAGTCATAAATAAACTTGAAATAGCAATTTTCAGATTGATAGCATTTTGAAGTCATAAAAAACACTTCTTAAAGAGAGACTAAGGCAATGTATTTAGCTCTATGGCACATAAACGTAGTAAAAAGCCATTTCAATGGGAGCAGTTACACCAAGGTTGAAAGGATACAGGCAGCCATGACAAAAGTCATGTTGAGGGGACTTTGTAAAGATTTGACATTTGTTAAGGCAGAACTCCTACTAAACGAGTTAACAAAAGAACACAGATTTGTATTAGGTTTATTCATGCAAAGAGGATGTTTTTCACTCCTGCTATAAATTGCACCTAGGATATCATTTACTTGAACCCAAGATTCAACAAGACCAAATCCTTATCTAAACTCGATCTTGTAGTGCAATCCAAAGAAAGTGGCATCCATGCAAATGGTAAAAGGAGGGCAATATTAGAGACATGCAGCTGTTGTCGTCATCTTGCACATGGTTGAGTCAAAAACAATTGTCGTAAATCACAATAACAAAGATAATGCGATTTTTGAGTTCAAATACTTGTGCCAAAACCATACTACTTTTTCCACTCCTTTCTACAAAATGGGAAATTACTTAAGTTTAGTAAAAAAATAATGAATTTCCTCAACATCCTTAGCTATTTTATTGCGTATTAGAACATTAGAGTGGCAGAAATTTATGCATGTTTGGAGTCAAGTGAAGTCCGAATGTCACCCTCGCAACTGGTCGGAACAAAGAGCAAACAATACAAGAATTAGACAAATCTACCGCACGTTGCACAATGATTAAGGGACTTCGTACATTTGGCCTTTAGGCCATAATATCTTTGAAAATAACCCTTTCAATTCGCTAATAAGGCAACAGGAATTCAAAGTGGTCTGAAAATATCCTTGTGGACGAAGGACTGAAGATCTGAAGTTAGGATATCGACGTTTGAATCAAATTGGCAAACACAAAAAGACACACTATGGTCCGCTCAAGCCTCGTGCCTCACTTTCCAAATAAATCGTCTTTAGCATTAAGCCTTTCATTTCACCATCCAAATACACTTTCATTTCTTAGTTCTAGACGTTTAATTCATACTTGATAACAAAATTACCAAAGAGCATCACACCAGAGTCAATTAAAACACGGTCCTAGTGCGGATGCAGAACAAACAACAGGGTAAAAATGCTCAATTGTGGAATCAAAAAAATTTGGCTTTAGCAAACAGACATTTTTGGGTAATTATTGGCCCCTGAAGAGAGCTTAACGAAAATTTTCGCCGAGTGTGCGAAATAATTAGAGGTGGAAAAAAGTTCGTGGAATCATGCCTTAAAATCGTAACAGTGAGCGCGCGATTTTCTTCTCAAAACTTTTACGAGCGATTGAAGTCAATAATTCCCGTAAAAACGATGTTCGTAAACTACAAATAAAGTTATCAATAATACAGGTATCAATCAAGCAAACTGTGTATCAAAAACACTCGCAATCAGTTAGTCATAGCAGATAAATGTTTATCCGAAATTTCGAGGAAAATTTCCGAAGATAGATCAAAAACAGCGCTTCCTTTGATCATCCACGTTCGTGTGTGGATCCATTCCTCTTTCCAACTATTATTCCGTGTATTTTATTCCATTATTCTAGCGTGTAATGTTATTCAAAGTGTGGCACTTAGAATTTATATACTCTAAAGAAACCAAGATTAGTGTTAATCCTGCGTTCAGTTTAAAAATTTAGACCTGATGTTTCTGCAGGCCCCGCACGACAACTTGTCAACACCATCAAAACGGGCCAGAAAATTACAATTTACTGGATTGCGAGGTGTTTATTACCTCAAAAGTTACGAGTGCTTGGTAGTAAAATACCTCGCAAACGTTTAAAATAGGATAGTTTGTGAGCTCTGGAAAGATTAAAACGGAATAAAGTACCTTCAAGAATGCTCTAGTTTATTAGCCCGATTTTTTAAGTATCTTCGTCTTTATATAAACACCGAACACTTTGAGTCACTTTACGCGAACGTTTCAACACTTGTAGCTCATAATTAAGTGTTTTTGGTATTTTTATTCTCAATTTCGTAGCACATTGTGAATCTATCAATGAAACGAAAACAATTCGTAGGAGGTTTTTTAATTATTTATGTGTTGTTTAACTACCTGATGCCATGGACATTTTGGAAGACCTTACCAAAACACGTAAGCTTAACGTTACCATAGATTTTCAGCAGACATCAAGTAATCTTGCTGGTTTATTTATCTTTTAGAGACAATTCGATATGAGCTTTTATTAAGCGACCACAGACAATCGGAGTTTTTAATAAATAGTAACAGTATACCAACATGGATTTAAAGAAACATTAGAACCTCAATGGACTTAGACTTCAAGTATATAACAGAACGTTGAAGTGCGGTTTTGATGGCTGAATGAATTAAACTTTAAAACCAATTTCGGGGTGTACGTAGATTTTACTACACTTGTAAACGTTCAATAATTAATGACTGAATTATGGAGAACTTTACTACAAGGATCAACAAACGAGAAACACTCTGGCAACTGGGTGAAAAATACCTTTTGCAGTGAACAATTTGAGAAAAGTTTCTGATTATTAATTTAGATAAAGTATAAAAGGTTTAATGAAAGGCCACACTTTGTTTTAAACTAGCGTTAAACTGTCAAAGAAAATTTATCCAGTCTAAGTTGACTTCACGTGCAAGTTGGCTTACCTAATTTGTAGGTCTGCACTTGACTAAATTCAGGCATTTTGGAGTTTTAATTTTTTTTAAATATCTAACCTGCAATGTACTGATCCGTTGACCATAGAACAAGAACCACCATTTTGACACCATCCTGTTGAACACTTGGAAGCTGAGACGAAAAAAACATCAATTAGTTTAAAAAATCACGATGGAAGGGAACAAGGTGAACTCAATTTACACAATAATACATATATTACACTATGGAATTTTCAGCTGTTGGTGCAAGCCTCCGGAGATATTTAACAAAGTTTTTTTTTTATCGGTAATCCGAGCATGTCTTGTCCACCAAGAGGATACGTTTTCTAGCATATTTATAGAGATATGCGCATGAGATTAGTCCGTCCCTCGTATGTGCGAATTCATAAATGCTTTCACACGCAGCATGAGAAGTCTATCAACCGTACGAACATCCAAACAAGTCCTTCGAACCTCCATAAAATGCCTCCAAATAACATATACTGCACTAAATAGCACCGTACTATCTTGGTTGTCCTGTAGAAAGGCTCCCTTTAATCCGATACACTTTCAAGAACCCGTCTGATTCGTGAAAAGAGCTAGGTTCTCCAATGTCCCCCTAAAGTCGGATGTACTAGTACAACGGCCTCGGAATGTCGGCGGTGCTCGACCAATATGCCCATCGCTGGCACCCCAAAGCCATGATCAGAACTGTTCAGAACACTCGTTGTATCCCTAAAACTAGAGACTATTTCTGTTGGAGCAGTTTGAGCGAATCGAGCTAACCTTTTCGGACATGTGAGTGTCTTTTGGCGGTTAGACGTAAGCACGCACAATCGAGATACTTATACAACTTACCATCTAATAACGCACTGACTATAGGAATTAAAAGAGCGAAGGCGATCTTAAAGTGAAAGCCCTTCATTCTTCTAAACTCTTGTCCAGTGAACTCTCAAAAACTCCGTTTAAATCTCATCGGTCGATTCATGAATGCGGACAAGGTTAGTACGGTATTCTCACTGTCAAACGACCAAGCGATAGAATTTCACTGTGAATTGCTAATTTGCATTTGTTAGGGATATCAAGGGTAGTACACTATTGTGGGGGCCCCAAGTTCATCATTACTTGGCCAACCGCGTCGGCCATCCTTGTGTTTAATAGAATTGGGCCAATCACAGCGTAGCGCGTGAGTGATGTTGACGGGTTGATGACACAAAGTAGTGATGATTTTGACATTGACGAGAGACGTTCTTTATATAGTCTCCTTGTTCTGAAATTGGTGCTCCAATGCACTCCGATTTTTTCTGCCAAACAACCAAGTCACTTAGGTTCGGCTCCGAAGCGTGCATTCAAAGAAGACATTTTCCTAAAAATACTCCGAGAATGCCAAGACAAAACAAGGCATCTTTCTCACCGATATTGGCTTACACTCTTAAGTTATTGACGAGGAAGGAGTGACTACGTGCAGGCACTCTCGATTTCCTTTTTTTCTCCAATTTCATAGAAACAGCAAATGCACCAGTGTGGTGTGTGCTAGCCTAAACACCTGACAGCCCGGCCTTTATAGTGTGCAGAATAAGCTAGCTATACTGAACTCCTCATTTTGAGATCAACTCAACCAAAAGTAAATTCAAAACAGCTCTCATTCTTTCCTAGCTGCCTTTATGTTAGCTTTATAATCATTTGTTGAAAAAGCGCTCAATAGTTCCGTTGCCATAACTACGGCAGGGTTTTCGTATAACCGAAGTGAGTGCTTTCCCACGACCCTGCATAAAGTAACGCCAAAAACATCAACAAATCACAGCAAATCACAGCCTAAACCCACCAGATCCACTCCAGTGCTTCAGTTAATTCGCTGACAGCAGAAACATCAATTTCTATGTAATGTTTGCCTTACACAAACATGTATGGCGGAGCTATGTTGTAACTACTTTGGCAATTTGGGGAAAGTGCATAAAAACAACTTTATCGACCGCCCTTTGACCTAACACCATCTATCAAATTAAAATAACTTGAAAAAGAAGCTTTTTATTACATGGAATTTTGAATTCTCAAGTTTGGGCTCCAGCATGTATAATAATCGTCAGACACATCATGAACGGATCAATTTTAATCTGACCTACTAGTAAAGCCTGGTTCACACTAGCGTCGTAATCGTAATCGTAAGCAACGTACGCAGAATCAGTAGCGTATTTATCACTGAGGCGTGAAAAAAGACAAGCACTGTTAATGAGCAGTACGCTACTGAGTCTGCGTAC
>WUAP02042673.1:2102-18587 GCA_015163945.2 Stichodactyla helianthus | reverse complement strand
GTCATTGT
The DNA here is from genome assembly GCA_015163945.2 of Stichodactyla helianthus. NCBI lineage: Eukaryota > Metazoa > Cnidaria > Anthozoa > Actiniaria > Stichodactylidae > Stichodactyla > Stichodactyla helianthus. Next base: position 18,579 of record WUAP02042673.1, on the reverse strand, counting down.
TTTATCTCATCATTATGAGGCTTGAGTTGTTTATGCATACGATTATGAGACTTTTGGAATTGGTCTATATATCCCTTGTTTGTATTGACCCTCAACTGTACAAAAAACAACTTCTAATCAATTCAATTCCTTCGATATATGATCGATAGAACATTATTTAAATGGGGTTTTTCTCAGTTAAAAATATTCAAAGCATCACAACAGTATAGCATATACTAGCTGTCATTTCCTGCTTGAAAGCTTGTTCAGGATATATAATGAGAATTTCCTTGTACCACATCGTCTTATTGTTCAACATCTTGAACTCGTATAGGTTTCATATCACAAAAACTGGGGAACTTCTTCCTCTACTTCTTCTTCTTCTTCTTCTCTTCTTTTCAGTACTGGAATTGTGGTTGTTGGCCTGTAGGAGTTAGTTTAACATTTAAGCACCTTTATTATATGGCAAGCCGGCGGTCCGAATGAAAATGGTATAATTTGATTGGTTGCTGAGAGGTACGGATTTTTTTATCCGGACTTTTCGGCAAGAGTTACGAACTATTTTCCAAAAAAAAAAAAAATTACCATGCCTACAATAAACCAGTTATTGACCAAGCGTGTTCGGTCAAGATGGTCTGAGATATTGGTCTCGTCCTTATTTCGTGTGTATGGACCTCGCCCTACGGGCTCGGTCTATACAAACATGAAAAAAGAACTTGACCAATATCCCCCTATCCGGACCGAAAAAAATATGTTCAATAGCCCCTATGAAAGGAATATAGATAACATCGAATTTAAGTGTTAGATCACTTATTTTTGTAATTTGGAAAACTTTTCCCATTTTATGTATTATTTTGTTCCACACGTGATTCAAGTTTAAAAAGTTGTTTTTCTGTTCTTTAGAAGGTTTTCAATGTTTGTTGGGATTGATCAAAAGCTAGACCTTGGTAAACTGAATGTTGTTGGTATATCGTTGCTAAATAATATAACTCGCTTCTGCTTCTTTTAATTAAGCTACTGACATTAAGGATATTATTCAAAATTTTTTCAATTAATTCACATTCCAAGTAAAATTTTCGATATAGTTCAGTTCAAGGCAGCTTATAAGGTTCCTCTCTTTCTCTCTGTGAAAGTATAAACACTGAAGACGAGTGACAACTGCAATAAATCACAAAATATCGTAAGTTAGGGAGTAGTCTACTGTAACACCTGAAATAACTTTGTTTATCGTTGTCAGTTTAGTCAGTTCTCTCGACATTATATTGACTATAAATATACAGCGTGCGTTCTGATTGGCTAAAGATCATGGAGAGCATAAAGCATATCATCGTCTACGGCTCGTGATTCTAAAACCTTTCCCGTTTTCCCCCAGCATACTGCGTGTTGATAAAACAGCATGGAAAAACTTACCTCTCAGTGCTTTTACTAGTTATATACACCTATTTCAAAAATCGTTGTCGCAGCCGAAGCAACAGTCCACACTCCAAGGCCGCAAGGAATTTCGGTAATTTTTCTCATAAATCATCTTTTCATTACTGGTATTTTCCAAAATATTCGGTTTAACACCAGAATTACCACTGCAGCTTGCCAGAAATATATGTCACAAATGCATGCAACCAAAATATGCTTTAGATGAATTGATTTTGAAAAAGCTCGAAAGCTCGAAACGTCAGTAAAGTTAAGTATAATTCTCTTTTTTCACGGTGTTCCAGATTTCCTTTTATTCGTTATTGTATTCATTACACACCGACGCAGCCTATACTGGTTTACTCGTTAGTTTCCATTTGTATTTTGATTTTGAAAAAGATTACCGAAATCCTTTGCAGTCTTGGAGTGTTGACTGTTGCCTTCAGCTGCGACAACGATTTTTGTAATAGGTGTATAAATAACGACCGAGTTATCCGTTAGCTCCCCACCCCAACCCCAATTAAAATTACGCTCCGCCGTCCCTGCATAAATATATGTACCTCTAGTGATCTCTGCTCAAAACAGATCATACACAACCTATACGAAAATCGACAAGGACTTACTTAGATCAGTTAGGATTGGAATGCCTCCACAATAATTAGCAACTAGACGTATATATGGTATAGATATCTAGATGTGACCAAGATTGTATTGTATAGTTTAGGAAAGTCTTATAGAAGCGTTATTTTGAAATGAATTGTTTATGTGCTCGTGTGTAGTGCCAGTACCTTTGATCAACTTACAGACTAAGAGAAAGTCGTCCTAATTCCTCGAATCAAGAAAAGGAGGTTAATCCCTTCATTGGATTAAAATAATGAATATTTATGAATATATTCTACTTTTAGGACTTATAGTATTTTTACTAAGGAGTAAGCTGAAGCTTTAGTCGAGAAAATATCTTTGATATCAATGCTGTAAACCTGTCCCGTTCTTCCACGTGCCATGCACAAAGATTACGAAGAGAAAAAAGGTTGATATCACTGTACACTGATCAATTGGTTGTCAATTGACATGCATCCATACACGTAAATATTCATCATATAGGTCTAGCATTGAATTCTAAGATTATTTTGTAATACGTTTTTAATCAGAAACCAACTCTCGGTATAATCGTGTCAGTACACGTTTACCAGTGGTATATTGCATGGTTGCCCAACACATTCTAAAACTCATGGATAATTAATGAGAAAACAAAATAAATCACTACCGTGTCGGTGGTTTGGATATGTGATCTTAATTAGCATTAAATTTGGCCAAATTTCGCTTTGATTTTCTTATAGAATTCTCAATAGAATCCCTTTAATTTTCTCATAGAATTCTCTTAGAATCTCATATGATGGTTTGTGAAGCTAGATCAAACACTTGAAAGAGTCTTTCATCCTCTATCCAAACACCTCGAAGTTAGTTTTAAAAAACTCGGCTGCGCCTTGTTTTTTCAACCCACTTCTTGGTGTTTGGATATCTGATGAAACATTTTTTCTCTGTGTTTGATCTATTACTTCTAGTAATGCCTGGATTAAGATGTCGTCGTACTCAAACAAGCGCTGTTCACACTAGTAAAGTCGCATTTAAGCACTGGTATTTCCGTCATTCATTCTTTGCTTTCATTGACTTTCATTTCTTCTTTATCCCATATCCTGGATTTAACATCATTCCTAAAGCTTAGATTGTAATGAAGATTGATAGATTGTAGAACAGATTGACTAATTAAGCCATATTCTGTAAAGTTATGATCCAGAACTTACATCCCTAAGTACTTACAAGCACATTTCTCATGGTTAGATGATTTTCTATTTAGATGATAATCAGCTAAAACAAATAGTATTAGATGGCTAAAACAAGGCTTTAAATTTTTTTTCTATAAAGCTTTTGAACGATTTTACTTATAAGTAGACTCGTCAGATATATAAATCCATTTTGAAAGTACCATCAAATTAATAGATCTCCTTGATAGCAAGCCATGATGTATAATCATGAGTGAATCGTAAAAGTTCGTTTTGTGCTGAATTTTTCTGTTCTATGTCCTATTTCGTTTCTTTCAATATTTATATAAAAAGAAAAAGAAAAAAGAAAGTCAACGTTGCAGGCTTTCCCCCTTTATTTGAAGCGGTTTTACGGTGCGAATATTTAATGTATGACTGCTTCATTTCTCACATTCATATGAGACATTTTATGCCTTTCCCTGCGGGGGTAAAAACAAGTTTGTGGCGGCTTATTTAGTAAAATCAGATGGTTTCAAATCAAAATTTATAGGTTTAAAAGACAACATCCCGTGCATAAAAGTATGCAAATCAATTGAAAGTGGCCATTTGGGATTCGCGATGTGATTCATGTTTAGGATTGTTGAAATGACACGTCAAAGTAAACACTCCAATAAGTTGTAATATTACCATAAGAAGAAAGCAACAAAGGTAGAGAGTAGGAAGAAAGCAAGCAAACAAACAAATAGAGCTTTGAAAACTGTAACAAGTCTCAGTTGTTTCGTATCTTGCTAGACTTTTACTGTCCATCTGGAATTTGGTTTTAGGGCCAGCTTATTTAGACCAAAGATTGAAAAATAAAAGGTTTATTGAGACTTTGGACATTACCAGAGCCATGATAGCTATACATGCTTTGGCATTGGTGCAACTTTTTTCATTCATTTATTCATTTATTCACTCTTCTTCTTCTTCTTTCTTCTTCTTTCTTTCTTTCTTTCTTTCTTTCTTTCTTTTCTTTTCTTTTCTTTTTTTCTTTTTTTCTTTTCTTCTTTTTTCATTTTGACCTCCTGGACTTTTGTTGAGTTAGCCTTTTGTTAGAGACATAAAACACAAATTTAGGAAAAACAAAAATTGTCAACTACAGCAACATCGACGACAACAGCGACGCCAACAGTAACAGCAAAATCATCAACATCAAAATTAACAACAACAACAACACAAAAACAACAGCAATGCAATAACAACTGCAATGTTTTAGCGATTTCAAGACAAACGAAGATCAAAGATTGAATATGAAAGAAGGAAAATTAGTGAAGTTTGATATAAAAGTTAAAATACCTGATAGTGATATATGTTCCAATGCTGCTTAAACGGATGTCAAATTGATCTATTAAAGAATCCATTAAATTACAAGAGCAAGAGATAGCAGGAAGAACCTGTAATGACAGGTCAGTATAACAGACACTTTTGAGCTTTCAGTGTTTACTTTGCTCTTTAGAAAAAAATCCTCAACTTAATCAATTTCTCTTCTTGACGAACGCCATCTTCAACACTTCAGCTCTCGGGCACGCACACTTCTTATCATGCAATTTTATCTCTCCTCATGATTCTTTTTGATTTAAAATATTTATTTCTGGATAATAGAAGACTCAAATATGTATTATTTCGTTTAGTTTTATTTGCACTTTTCTAATGACAAGCTCAAAGAAACTCATTCAGAAATGCATTATTGTCATGCAGCGCGGATATCCATACAGAAAACATAGCGTAATTTAATTTATTTCGACACGATCCAGCCGATGATAGCCATGGCATTAATCACCCGACATTAACTAAGCTCTTTTTATGAAGCTATTTTCTTCAAGCTGTGAGCTGAAAGACTGAGTGAATAATTATCGCTGACAAACTCTCCCACTTAGTCAGCGGTTGGCCTCCAGAGGTCAAAAACACAAAAGTCGTAAATTTCGTGGTCAATAATATTTGACATGTTTGCAGAGACAAGATACTAAAGGAAAGGAAAGTTTAAAATCGAAAAGCAGATGTCGAATCACACGTGCAACTGGTACATTTCAGGACTCTTCACTGCCCGGAAACTATGTTAGTAGTTCTAATGAACGCGAAGACGTAAGACGCCATAAATAACGCAGCGTAGTAAGGACGCACTTGAATGTATTTTATGTAACATGTTTTTTTTTTAATTATCAGGCTTATGTTTATACGAGTAAACTCACGTGACTGATGGCGCTGCTCCCACAATTATGTGGCTGTTTCTTTTACCAGCTACTTTATTTTGGGGGGAATTTGTCTTACTTTCGTCCGATTTGAAGAAGACATTCTCAGTGGCGTGTAACCACACACACACCCGCACCCAATCATTAGGGAATACTGATTGGAATCCGCTTTGTTGCAGTTTTACGACCCCGGGGGGTACTCCAAGTGGTAGGGGTGATCTGTGGTTAGTTTTGAAAACGACCCCTAAAAGGTACGCACGAAATTAAAAGAGCTTTTGAAGCCATGTTGAATTTCAACATGGACCGCCGATCACCCCTACCACTTGGACAAAGGGAGTACCCCCCCCCCACCGGGTTTGCGACCTGCTTACGTCCTTATCAGTGAAATATACCCCATAAAAGGAAATAAAAATAGGTATATTTCACACGCGTGCATATCGAGGTATACTGTACATGTCACGTCTTTCCGATGTGGTTTCCATACCTCCTGACCAGTTTACCGCAGTAACGACTAACAAAGAGCGCATGTAGTTCGCTTCCTGCCAGCTTCGTGACTGCCACTTCACATATTGCTGCGAGACCGAAGAAAAAAGAAACAGTGAAAATAATCCGAGGTTTCTCATTATCCGCGTTTAGCTCATCCCGTATCCACCTTGCCAAACCTTGAACCCCTCATACCGGATTAGTCGAATGCGATACGGCGTTTTCAGTGAATTTACACGAAGTTTGGCTTTTCTTTCGGTGTATCTGACGCGAATGATGCACTAAGATGCTAGACAAAGCTACGGAAAACCTTTGAAAATGCGTGTGAATTTTATCTCCCCCCCCCCAAAAAAGTGCCATTTTTACATTTAACTAAAGAGTTGTAGTATATATATATTTCCTTTTCGTTATTGATTAATTATTCTACTCGACACCGGAGGAAGTAACTAAGCCGTTCCAAGCACTCGAAGGCACAGAACACATATAACGTATCAAAAACAAACAACCATTGTTCTTTTTTTAGAATTCAAAGGAAATAAAATAAAACCACAGGTTTTACTAATAATGCAAAGTCAAAATGATCTATAAATAACTGAAAAACATAAAGATAAAAGATTTAAGATGCGTAGCGTTTAATTTTATTCAGAAATTCAATTTCAACTTTTCAATGTCACTAGTTCAAACCTGAATTTTGAATCCATTCTCAATTCTTTGTTACTGAAAACTGATAAATTCTTTATGTTGTTGATAACTTTCGGGCGAAACGGGAGTCCCTGAGCCTAAGTTGCCTCGAGTTCGTGGCTTGTGTGAGCGGTTGATTATGGACTAGTATTGGTCACGTAGAGTTGACAGTCTTGATATCTCAGTCCAGATGAATCGAATGCCTTGCACTCTTGATATCGGACTAATCAATCAGTCTGCGTCTAGATTCAACATTTTAATGTCCGAGTAATCAATGATATGCAAGCATGTTGTCAAAAACGGAAAACTATATTGATATAGATTTCGAAGGAATTTAGTTTGTGTACACTACGTTTAGCAGACCAGGGCTTCAAGCGGGAAACGCTGTTGCTCACGGGAAAAAGACAGTCTAAAAACGAACACTGAAAATTTTGAAGAATATCTAGCGTAGCTACAGGGTTTTTGACCATTTCTGGTAACATTCTGCGCATATCAGGAACGACAAAAACCTTTTGCGTAAAAGTGATTCAATACTGTACAACGATGTCAAGTAATTAAGCGATGCCGAGCTTTGCAGATGCCTATAAGTACAGGTACATGCTTCAGTTCTCTGAAAGGCCAGTCATTTTGACGCCACTAAAGTGTGTTTGGTGTTGGGAATGGTAACGTTTTCGTCAGACCGGCGTCATACAATTGCCAGGGAGATACGGCGTTCTAAAAACGTTGATCCCGCCTCTTTTCGCGTTTGCAACTGATATGGTTCTATTTTGACTTTTCTTTTGATCTTGTCTTGATTTCTGGCCGTCACTCTCTCTGGAACTGAATCCGTAATGAATACAATCGGCCCCGTAAAACAGTCAAAAACTATTCCGGCTTCAGACCTTATTCCAGTTTGTCCCCATGGGAAAAATGGAATAAAAAAAAAAAAAAAAAAAAAAAAATCCATCAAACTTTGCGGTGAAGACCTCTTTATTACCGAAAATGAATATCTTTGTGATTGACAGCAAAGCTGTTCCATCTTGCAAGATACAAGCTGGTCTTAATGGTTTGTGAAGTGTTGGGGCTGGATACTGCCATTCAGGAAAATGGACCGTGGAGCTTGATAAATTATCTGGTACTTTCTTCACTGTTATCTATGTAGAATTCTGAAGTTATCATCGATTCTTCCGAGGGTGTAAAAAGGGGATTATGCACAAGCGATAAGGGTATTGAACGCCATTAACTGTATACTGCCACTATTACTGCCTTTTCATAGAGGAAGCAAGGTTTTTCGAAATAGCAAAAACGATATAATCGGTTATTTTCTTTATCGTATGATGATCTTGTTGTTTAATCTTCTGACATAAAAACCTGTCAAAATTGCCCAAATTATACAGATAGCTTTTTAGATACCTTTGGGGGTTTCGAAAAATAGCATAGGTATAAAATGAAAATACATGAATCCTAGTTTCTTTGAAAGAGCGCATATCAAGAAGAAAATAAAGAGCAATATGGATTCTTTCACTGGCGCAGTCTCATATAGTAAAAGCCTATGGTCGTGATTTGCCTTGCGGTTGTCCGTTCCAAGAGGGATACAATTCGAAATTACCTTTGTTTTCTGTGTGGCGTCCTTGAAAACGAAAATAAAATCAGCTGGGAAACATCAAACTTATCCCAATTCGCGGGGCACATTTTCAGTAAGTGGAAAGCAGATCTAAGGGCACGCATTGTGTCACTTGAGAATTCCAAACGCACTGAAACATCCGGAAAAGCAAACCGGAAACACTTAGCTGGATAGAAATCTCCTGCTAATCACGGTACAACGCCATCTTGTTTTCCAAATATTTCCCTTGCCAGTTAGTGCGAAGCTTGCGTCAAATAATTCAGCGAATACGAACCACTTGGATTTTGATTAAAAGTAAAAAATTTTATCCAATTTCTTTTTTCTTCTTCGTCGAGAAGAGCCACGTGCTAAGGCAAACGAATATGCCATAATCGAGAAGCAGATAAGACTTTGATTGACAGCTGTCATATTACTGTCGTGAGTGCTGGCAGCTTGAGCCACTAAATGGGTTTTTATTGAGTGTGATTCTACAAGCCTCTACAATTGAGCTAAGTTGTTTGTTTAAAATTTCATTTTACTAGACATGGCCCTGCTTAGTGTCTTATTCCTAGTGAACAATCGCATCGCTTTTTCTTGTTCGTTTGTCTTGCTGTCGTAACGCTTAAGAGGATTCCCTCCCCTTCTCTTGACCTCCTATCGTTAAGGTTACCAAAATAACGTCTTCGAACTGCTTAATAGCCTTGCCAGAACTCTACAGCAAACGTAAGTGTTTACAATGAACGAGACATTTCAATAAATGGACATATACCTTTTAGAAAAAACCTCTTGACAAATCATAGCACTTTTGAAAGGCACTTTTAAGGGTTTAATTCAATACTTTCATTTTGCTTTAAGGGCAGAGTGAGATAGAAGTTAGTTCGCTGTATATTGTAAGACTAGAGCAAGCGTCGCTTAGTCTAGGGGGTTAAATCGTGGGTCAACGTTTGAGCGATACATGAACCACACACTTTCTTGGCACTTTTTTGCATGGAGTTGAGACGCACTACTGCGAGGGGAAGTCAACTATTTCCTCTTACGTAGACAGTTCGTCGGATACTAAACAGCGAATGTTCACAGACCCCACGATTGACAGGGGCACATCAGTCGAATCGAATTACACGCGAGAGACACTGAGATTAAGAAAACCTTCATCAGAGGATCACAGTTAACGCGGGCTTACGAATATACTGGAATTCACTAAGAGAGTGGTAGGAATAGGAAGTGGTGAGTGTGTGTGTGTGGATTTTAGGGGGGTGCAGTCAGAGTTATTCAGATAGATCCAGTCTCTTTATCTTGCACCATCAAGATGGTTGGTCCGTATTATCAGGTCTGAAATGACAAACTAACCAATGTGTGCTTTTGTTTTCTTGATGTCTAATTAAAACGATGACAGCTCAGGGACAGCGATGGCCTGGAACATACTAAGGACAATTTTCACTGACTACAGTCCACTGCTAATAAGCTCGTAACTAGCTCACTTTTTGAACCCTCACAAATCGAGTTTTATTCTCTTCCAATAGTGCAGATTTGAAAGTGAGCAAGAAAGAGCGTTCAGAATGGCTGGGATGTTTGGTAGACTTCCACCATACCCAATGAATGGCCTCAACTATCCTTCACCAAACTTTGACTATTTCAGCGCCGAAGCGCATGGACAGATGTTTGGTAAGCATTCTTACGCTTTTACAATACCTTAGTTATTTACTTGTCATTCAAATCTAAGTTATATGAAACCAAATTGAGAGTTTTAGGCGAATGAAATAGCAACCAACGGTACATCTTCAGTTCCTTGCGATCAATGTTGATGATATGGATTGACGATCGCGAACCTCTCAAGCAGACTTGTTCTGAAACAGAGGGTTCCTTTCTGTGAATACCACAGTTCTGAGTTGCCTTTATCATTGTACTTATTTATTCAAAATATTTGGGTCATTGAGAAGACGAACAAATGATTACGTTTGACAAAACCACGTTGTGTCTCCATACATCGATGAAACTAACCAGAGTTCTACGGAAATGGTTTCCATACTCGTTCCTCTCTTCAGTGTTCGAATGTATCATTCATTCATGAACTCACGACGAGCTAAATCTTTCCATATCTCGCAAAAATCCCATTTAGCTATTGTTTGTCTTCGAAATTCCATAAAGAAAAGCAAAAGTCTCAAGCATCTAGAACGACAGGCTTGAAAACCTAGGCAATGTGGCTCGGCTTGCAAATGCGCAGGTGACAAAGAATACATTAGGGACTCCCATAAGAACGATCAAAAGATACAAGATGCATCCCAAGCAATCCTTACTCCTGAAAAATTGTTACACGAAAGAAATCAGGGAATTTAGTGTAATAATTGGTTTCGAGCTCTCGAGCTACGACAAAACCGCCCTGCAGTAGTTTAACGCCGGTCAAGTCTGCCACAGTGGTCGTTAAAATTCAGCTGATTTATTCACGAGTATGAACCTATCTTGACTAAATTCGAGCTTTTAAGGCAAGCACTTTTACGGTCACTCGTTGTTCTTTGTCTTGAATGATTAGCAAACGGTGTGAAACTGTAAATTTGTCTTTGGCCGGAATGTTCCACGCAGCCTGGCTTGCTGTGCCCAGTGAGCGATGTGGTTTGAATAGTTCTTTACAGTAAATCGAAGAAAGATCTGTTTTCAACAAACCTTAGAACAGCGGTAATTGTGTACACAATCATCAAAAGAAATGCAAAAGAAAACCAAAAAAAGGCCAACCAGAAAGCAGGGAAACAAGCTCAGTTTACAGAGCAAACAATTATTAAACAATTTCACAATAAGGCGATGAGTTCGCTAAATGTTTACGTTGGAGTTGTCAACATTAGGACGGACAAATAGCTTTAAAGAATCACCAAAACCTATGGAAAAAAGAGGAGTTTGGTTCTAAAAACGGCTATCTTCTTGTCGTCTTTTTATTTTCTCTCTAGCTTCAAAGGTACATGTGTTTATCTTTTCTGGTTACTCCGGCTTCTAACGGTGGGGTTCCAGGTAACGTCTTGATTGGTATGATAACATACATTCATGTGGGAAGCTAATTTTACTGCCTGCTACACATCCCGAAAAAAGCCTCATTCTCTTTCGAAGAAATAATTCAAAATACACGTCAGTCCAAGCTCTAATGTTCTGTATTTTGAAGTTTTTATATCTTATTAATTTTTTTTATTATTTCACACTGAAAAGCCCGAGTTAACCTGAGATAAATGTTGGTCAAGCAAAGTAATATCATTTCTGTCTTAAAGCATTGCGTTCAAATATATAATTACATTTCTCGTGCATTTTCAGTTTCACACTGAAAAGTTTTAGCTACTTGTCCTTTCGTTATCAATGGCTTATCGGCTAAGCTTTGTTTCTTACTGACTCTGAAATACCTTCCAGCACAGCCCTAAACGAATATGACTAATCTTTAATCAACAACTACAGAACGCTCCCAACTGAACTCATAGCCTCTCAAAGGCCAAATGAAGAAAGTTGATTTTTACTTCCATGTTGAGCTGTGCAAAGCTGAACAACAGTGTCTGGGTTTGTTCATGCAGTGCCAATAAAAATGGATACAAAACTTTATAAAATATAACTTTGATATATGAAAATAGGCCTTTTTCTGATTTCGTTAACGAACTGCAGCTTTAAAGCCATATTTGAAGTCGATACTTATTCATGCTGCCTTAATACCTGGATAATACTACATCGTGGACTTTACTAGATTCATAAAAAAGATGCCCTTGATAATCAAAATGTCGTCTTAAAGTACATCACGCCCCACCTTCCCATGGCTATTTTAGTGTTTTTATCGTTAGGCTTCTGTTCTGCGGTTATTTTAGTGTTTTTATCGGTTGGCCGGTCAAAGGCGAAATCAAATGGGTTGCCTCATGTTCTCAATCAAAATCGACTTTCCCGAGATTCTGAGCTTTTCTTTTCTTTTTTGACAAAATGCGAACAAACAATTAAGTTTGTCCATTCTATGTTACGATGTTCTTAATGCATTTAGTGTCCTTCTGATTTTTCAACTGGGAGTACATAAGACACGGATTTAAGGCAATGAAATTATGTAATTTCTTGACTAAAAAGGAATGCTGTAAAGGCTAACAAATCAAACTAGGATTCTGTGAAATGAAACAAAATACAATCAACTTTGAAGCTAAGCATAGCTAATTTACCCTCTTCAAACTGTCATTCCATCAAAATTCGATTCTCCCAAGTCAAAAATTCTACAATTTGAACTTTTTTTTCTCGAGAACTCAACCTTAGTTTTGCCATTCTTTGGTATACTAAAGGTTGGTTATAACAAAGATGTTTGAAAAGGTTTTCTTGGTTTGTGAAGGCCGTTATGAACCCTTCTTCGAGGCAACTACATAAATTGCAGATGCTCGACTCTCGAACAGGGCGGAGTAACTGAAAAGCTTTGGTTATTGTGGTACAAAGAGGACCACGTGATATGAAGTGGTACTGATCTATATGATATAAGGTTTTTGCATCTTTCCTGACTCAATGTTTTTATTCCTGTAAGAAATACATGTATAGATAATTGCCAAATAGATCAGGTATCGCTTTATTCGATACGGCGTGGTACCGCTAAACGTATAAAGTCGCTTCTTTTGCGATAAAAACAGGGAAAACTTGGGAGCAGTTTTGTGACAAAAAGAAATAAATTAACGAGATTAACTAACTTCTTTTTGTCTAACTAAAAAAGATCTTGACCTCGGCAAGATTTGAAAAAAAAAAAAAATTTGCTCAACAAAAAGAAGAAAAATGATGTAAAATTCAATGCTATAAACATTTCAGGTTTTCCACGAATGCATCTTTTGGCAACTATTTCACAATTTACTTGTACATCAACGCTATGTTCAGCAAAACAGGAAAAATGTAAGACCACCAACGGTGGAGTTTCGTTAGAGGCATTTACGAATGATTTGAGTTCCCCATCGAGATTTACTGAAAAAACTATCTCTATTTTCTTGGGAGCGTGTAGAAACAACGTTCCGAATTCTTGATGCATTCTCGTCCTTGTTTTTCTCGGTGGAGTGTGTTATTCTTACGAACATTTTTACAAGAATAGAACGAACGTTTTAGATAACGTTGCATAAGGCAGACATCATGTGACTCAAATGTTTTCCTAGACTGAAGAACTTGGGGAGTTGTTTAATCTTTTACTGCCGGAGGAACTGGTCTAACGGAATCGTTCGAAATGATGCCGATAAAACCGATCTGTGAAGTCCCGAAAACAGAACTCCAACGTAAGTCAAGACCCAAAGTTCTGCATTAGTTTTGATCTACAAAGCTTAACACCAGAGAACTAGTTCTGCATTTCCATTTACATCGTGACAAATAGCTGTATTCTTTTCTCTCCCGTATAGACCCTTTGCAGCAATTCCCAAAGCAGTTTAATTTGGAAGACAAAACAATTGAATTTTTCAGTCCTCGATTCTCAGGAGAATAAAATTCTTTTGAACTGCTTTTGAACCAGGTCGTTTCGCTGAATAATACAATTTATGGTTAGTGAGTTTTGGAGTGTGTTTTACTAGAGTAGTAATCGTGGCATCTTAGATTAATGCCACTGAGGTATATTGTTTCGTTAAATATTTCTCACATTTAATATTATGATATAGTTCACCATTCATCACATGTTTTACATCGTTAATTAAGACCGTTGTGAAGTTTCCACGAATGCTTTACCACACTCGAGCAAATGGCACTGATTTTAATATACGAAGTGGTACACAACAAGTTCCCAGATTCAAAGAATAATCAAAATGTTCAAAGTAAACATGATGAAATATTGAAAGTTTCGGAAACAATTAGCAGTATTTATTAATTAGATAACTGAGTGGTTCGAAATATACCTTAATTCATATTTCCTGTGTAAGTAACATTAATGCATACAATGTTACATCTCTAGTAAGATCCGATCCGATCAGCTCTGTTCATCAGTTAGTTTTGTAGTGTATTTAGTTCTTCATTTAATTGTCTTCCCTAAAACTGTACATGTATGAAATAGTATTCCATTCGCTCAAAGTACGTGAGTACAACATTTTCCAAACGAGGACAATACAAGTTTCCTTGGCTGAATTGGTACATTAGACAAGCAGTCATCGAGAGTCCATGTTGTATACTTTGAAAATAACTCTACTGAGAAAGACATCTTGCAATATACTGAGCAGACCTCCCACACTGCTACGAACTTTACGTATTCGAAACAAAAGCTTTTTGAGCTCTTACAGTTATAAAGAGGGACTGGATGCAATGACGGCAGCATTGCCTCAGGGCAAGATCTATAAAGATCTTGAGACATATATGAATTATTTTTATTCATGTGATTCCGCTTTGGTTTATGTGTTGGTACCATCAAATCCTTATTAAGTTAGATGACTATCTGTGTTCGAAGTAACTGGTTTTGGATGTAACTTTTTGTTGCTTAAAAGATTATCTCCAGCTAATAATTATTAAGTGTGTAATTTCTTCTGAGGGCTTGAAATATCATCAGTACTGTCTTTTTGCAATGCTAATCCTGATAGCTAATTATCAATGCTTTCTCAAACAGGGCCACCAAGAAAACAACGACGAGAACGAACCACGTTCACGAAAAATCAACTTGAGATTCTCGAAGAATTGTTTGCTAAAACACGTTATCCTGACATTTTTATGAGAGAAGAAGTTGCAATAAAGATTAATTTACCAGAATCGAGAGTACAGGTAAGAAAAAATGATGTCTTTTTGTGTGTATGGAATCCCTTGTTTCCTCTTTTCTCCCAGTTTCAGATTCACCCTAGATAATTCGGTGGGACATTTGGAGGTCACGAAAAATTTGGGGCAACGAAAATAGAACTAACAATTTTTTTTTTCGTTTCCCCTTTTGGTTTGGCAATTTTCTTCGTCGTATGGAATTTATCCACCTTTCAAAATTCCATGCCTTCTGGGGCTTTTTAATATTAAAGGCGTGTTCCTCCACATCCTCTCTATGTTTATAGAATTTATGAACCCAACATATCTTTTTCTTAGAGTTGCGCATTCATGCACATCCAAGAAATTTAATTGGTGGGGCATCAAACTAAAACAGTAGTTTTGGGATAAGAACTGGCGTACAGTTAATGAAGTAAATTCCTCAATAGTTCAAGAGAACGATTCTTCATTTTTTCTCTGATGGTTTGATGGTGGTAATGTATAAGTAGTGACAGAGTGTACTGATAATAACCCAGTGATGATAGTGTGATGGTGGTAATATATAGGTATTGACAGAGTGTACTGAAAATTACCCAGTGGTGATGGTGTTAATGTATAAGTAGTGACAGAGTGTACTGATAATAACCCAGGGATGATAGTGTGATGGTGGTAATATATAGGTATTGACAGAGTGTACTGAAAATTACCCAGTGGTGATGGTGTGATGGTGGTAGTGTATCAGTAGAGACAGAGTGTATTGATAATAACCCAGTGGTGATAGTGTGATGGTGTGATAATAACCCAGTGGTGATGGTGTGATGGTGTGATAATACCCCACTGTATGGTGTAATGGTAGTCATATACACTTATTACAAAAATCGTTGTCGCAGCTGAAGGCAACAGTCAACACTCCAAGACTGCAAAGGATTTCGGGAATTTTTCTCAAATTAATTCATCCAGAGCATATTTTGGTTGCATGCATTTGTGGCATATATTTCTGGCAAGCTGCAATGGTAATTCAGGTGTTCAACCAAATATGTTGGAAAATACCAGTACTGCAAACATGATTTATGATAAAAATTGCCGAAATCCTTTGCGGCCTTGGAATGTTGACTGTTGCTTCGGCTGCGACAACGATTTTTGAAATAGGTGTATCAGTAATGTCAGAGTGTACTGATAAAACCCAGTGGTGATGTAGTGCGTGTGATGGTGTGATAATAACCCAATGGTGATAGTGTGATGGTAGTAATGTATCATTAGTGATAGAGTGTACTGTTAATAACCCAGTGATGATGGCGTGATAGTAGTAATGTATCAGTAGAGAAAGTGTACTGATAATAGCCCAGTGGCGATGGTGTGGTATGGTGGTAATATATCAGTAGAGACAGAGTGTACTGATAATAGCCCAGTGGTGATGGTTTTGGTATGGTAGTAATATATCAGTAGAGACAGAGTGTAGTGATAATAACCCAGTGATGATGGTGTGATGGTGTAGTAATATATCAGTAGAGACGTACAGAGTGTGCAAATAACGCAGTGGTGATGGTGTGATAGTAATAATGTATAAGTAGTGACAGAATCACTGATAATAACCCAGTGTTGATGGTGTGATGATAGTAATGTATAAGTAGTGACAGAGTCACTGATAATAACCCAGTGTTGATGGTGTGATGGTAGTAATGTATAAGTAG
>WUAP02042562.1:0-18590 GCA_015163945.2 Stichodactyla helianthus | reverse complement strand
GGGGGGGGGGGGGGGGGGGGGGGGGGGGGGGGGGGGGGGGGTGGGGGGGGGGGGGCGGGGGGGGGGGGGGGGGGGGGGGGGGGGGGGGAGGGAGGCAATACAAATGGTAGAAGAAGTAAGTACTTAAGAAAAATACATGTCCTGGGTGTTTTCGTCATAAATTCTTAACCATTCTTCATTAGCCTTTGTTTGCTTGAAATCAACAAAGCACCTGCTGTCCATTGTATCTCATTAATGCCGCAACAGTCCAAGTTCTATATTCTTTTGACAAGCATCACCAACAAGTTATTAGAACTTATGAAAAAGTGAAGTTTTGTACGAATTTCTGCTCGACTTGATGGGACGTTTCCTAGCACTGGTTGAACAAAATATGCCAAATCCAGGTATTTCTTCTTATCTTAAAGTTATTCATGTTATTTTGTAGAATGATATACCAGTAAACATCTGTACAAATATTGTCTTCGTACATCTATTATCCTTTGAGCTTTCATTTTTTCCTACTCACATCGCCTAACGAGATTTTCGCTTCCAAAACCGTTATAAACATCCATCCATTCAAGCTTGATTATCTCAAAAATTAGTTAGGGACACCCTATTTTTCTGTTCATATTTGAAGTCAGCATTAAATTTCCGTTAAAAACGATGCTATTTAAAAAAAAAAAAGTTAAATATAAAATCCAATAGTAGCCAGTCACCTTAATAAAACTCTTTGTTTTTGTTGAGATTACAATGGTTTAATTCTTAGGTTTGTATCAAGTTGAAGAAAATATCTAGTGTTGAAAACTAGCCTATCAGAAGAAGATGAAGCAGTAGCAGCAGCAGCAGCAGCAGAAAAAGTAGAAGAAGAAAAAGAAGGAATCGAATCGAATCGAAACTATATTTAAGTGTCAAAATCTTATAGCAGTTAAGGACACTAACCTAACTCTATTTCTTAAAAATATAACATTAAGATTAACCAATTAAGATAAATATAAATTTTAAATTTTCACAATTAAATATAAATTTTAAATATAAATTTTAAATTTTAATAATTATTAGAAATTAGACTTATTGATAATTTAAAATATAGAAGAAAAAGAAGAAGAAGAAAGTTAAAACGTCTTGACACTGTTATTGCATTAAATTGGATTTTGCTTTATAACGGCTGTGTAAACATTTTGATCATTTTGGCAAATACTTTTCTTCAATTACGTGCATCAGTGAAACCAAATCCCCTCCCCTAACAGGTTGTTTTTCCATTGTCTTTGCGTTTTAATCAAATCTTTTTTACGAAGCTTTTACTGAGACCTGCTCTGTCAGTCCTGTCTTGCACAACACATAGTGGTCACACCTTAATGAGAATTTTTTACTTCAATAAATGATTCAAAAGCAGCCGTTGTTAAGTCCAGATTATCTTTTAAGAGTAAAAAACGACAATTATTTAAGCTTCGACTTGCAAGTTTTTGTGATCAAAGTAACCAGGTAACCAGTTGAAGTGAAAACATTCATTTGTTTCAGCGATGTCTTTTGGTTTATTATTATAAACACCTGATGGGCAAGTTTCACCTCCGCGAAATTAAAAAACTAAAAAAAAAAAAGGAAAAAAAAAAAAAAAAAAAAAGAAAGAAAGAAAGAAAAATCAAGGACAGATTTTCTCTTAAATTATTTGTCTTAGGACTGACACATGGACAGATACCGACCGTTTTCCATCTTTTATGCACTTTGAAGAACTTCTAATACCTTACGAAATATGCCGGTAATTAAATTGTTGTTTTTCTTGTTAGTCTGAGTTATATTTTTTCTGCGCCAAACACCTTTTAAGAAGCTAGCGAAAGAATCTGTTTCTATTCGCCTGAATGTTATTTTATCGCTTTGTTGTTATATGATTACTAACGCCCTTAAGGCAGTACGTTACATCACAAGTCACTTGCAGCAAACGGCATACCAATTATAACCAATCCGGCATTAAATTTTGATTTAAAAGCAACGTATTCACAGTGCAAATTTATATTTATATACGTATATATCTCATTATTGACGGCGAAAATGATAACCCATAATATATATTAATCTCTAAAATGTATGTCCATGAAAGTAAAATCTCACTTTTCCATTTTTACAATTATCGTGTGAGTTCTACTTTATTAAAAATGTGAAATATACAAATGGTTAAAGACATCTTCATTGTCGGAACAAAAAACCCTCTTCACCGAGCTAGTCAGACACTACAAACATTTTTTTTGCAGCGGTACTAGATTTCACGATATTGTTTCACTGGTCATTATCAATGCAAAAATGATAACACAAAATTTTAAAGTTTAAATACTATCAATAAAATTAACACAAAGTTATGAGCAAACAGCACGCTAAATTTAGTAGCGCTGATAACTTTTTGGCTTTGTTTTGGCTTTTTCTTTTTCGGCTTCATTTGGCATCAAAGTTTTCCTTTTTCTGTTTATATTGTATGAGATTCTTAAATATATATATTCATGAAGACGAATAAGATAATGATGATGAAAAAGAGGAGGAAGAAGAAGAATTGAACAGGAAGAGAAGAACTAGGATATAAAAGATGTGAAAAAGAAGATTAAAAGGAGGGAAACAAATAGCAGACTGTAAAACACACTTTAATAAAATTCAACCGTTACTTCAATGGCTGACAAATTACTTTGAAAAGGGTTGTTCCCCGGCTCTGGAGACATATATAAGTTTTGAAGTACTGACTGACAAATTGTTATCTCATTATTCGAAATTGATTTAGTTACATTACAGTATTTGATATACTTGGTAGCTTTTATTTAGCTGAACAACTATGCCAAGTTATTTTTTAAAATTAAATTTTGATACACATTGAACTGTCTTGATTCAATGAAGCCCGTTTCTGGTGCTGCTATTGTCTTGAACACCTGACTTCTTGTCTTTGATGAACCGACAATCTTTGGCATTGCGCTGGTGGTTATATAGGAATGAATCCGAGTGTGCCGGGCTTCTATTCAAAACAATTCATTCATTCTTGCACAATACAACAAATAAAAATTGTACAACGCTAAATAATCCTCAATTTTTCCATAGAACCATTGATTTTTCCATGATTTTATTTCAATTTTGACTTTTGGAAAGAAAGAGCAGTGGTTAAAATTTAAAGAAAAAAGCGCGTTTCTTGATTATCTTTTTAGTTGTCTTGGTGCATTTTGGAACTAATTACCCTCAAATGAATTTCACGCAGTTATATTGACTTTTTGTTTCTTAGCTGCTTGAGATATTTATTAACTCATGAATCAAATAATGAAATGAAATAAAACTATCCATTTTTGAACTTTATCCACCTTACTGGTTTTGTCCTTAACCGATGGGCAGCGGAATCCAGCCAACCGGAATTCAAAATGCAACTCCCAGAGGAATCGTCATTAAAAGCAAGAGAATTGAGCCCTAAATTAACAGTTTTTAAATTACAATAAGCTGATAAAAGCACAACAGAGTGAACAAAGACAAAGACAATGAATATGTCGTAGAAAATTGACCACTGATTTTGTTAGTGGTAGAAGCGCGAGGTTACAGTCCAACACATAGATTGGGACTTAAACCCAAGGTAACGGAGCTTAAATTCTACCGGCAACAGCCGGTTTTGAGTGGTATCTTGATGATGGTGGATTATGTTTTTGAATCTAATATTGCTCATTTTGTATCTCTAAGCTAATCATAAATGTATCGTTAAGTAGTTCTAAGTGTTCATAATCCCTTTAGTAGGACTTAAGATTTCATAAACGTACCGACTGCATGATCGTTTTGCATAGTATATAACAGGCTGTATAGCATATACGCATACAGCTTCTTCAGAATTGCTATGTTATAGTTAGATATGAATACAATTAGAATTAAAAAATAAACTAAAAAATGGAATTTTTATATATTATTAAATGTAATGATTGTTCATGGTTGCACAATGGTTCTGCTCACTCCTTACTATTTTACAAAGAATCTTGAGAGCCATTAAGTTCCCAGCTGGGATGACTAGCAGTTAGCGTCCAAAATCG
This sequence comes from Stichodactyla helianthus, assembly GCA_015163945.2. Taxonomy (NCBI): domain Eukaryota; kingdom Metazoa; phylum Cnidaria; class Anthozoa; order Actiniaria; family Stichodactylidae; genus Stichodactyla; species Stichodactyla helianthus. The sequence goes on along the minus strand of WUAP02042562.1, from coordinate 14,577 downwards.
GGCAACTGTAAACACAGGTGTAGATCCCTCAGTATGACACAAACTCCATCATTTACTAACACCTACTAGTACCTTCTGGTATCCAACTGCTCACATAAGCCGATTGTCAGTCACTGGTCCAAAAAAGCAGGCTAGCGCTCATTGCACTTGGTGAAATAAAAATTTGATCGTTAAGGGAGCAGTAACAACTTCTTGACTTCGCCTACATAAAAAAATTTTTGTACTAAAATCTGTTACGGTTTTGACAATTTGTTTACCATTTAAATGGTAAAATTCAGTAATTATAACGTTTTTGGTCAGTTATATCGTTTTTATTTTTTGTTCGTTTCGTTTCGTTTCGTTTTGTTTTTTTTTTTGTTTGTTTGTTTGTTTTTTGTTCGTTCGTTTGTTTGTTTGTTTATTGTTTATTGTTTATTTATTTTTATTTTTTATTTTTTATTTTTTTTAATGGTTTTTTGAACGTTGTGAGGTCAAACCTCGAAAAGTTTTGAAACTTTTAGTGCATTAAACTTTCAACTGGCTGTCTCCCGCTGGGTCTGAAGCACTTATTCTAAAAATAATAATAATAATAATTATCTGTACGTTTGGATGCTCTTTTTTACATCCAATAACTGGCAAGCACAGACAAGGGGAGATATATTAAGATAAATTTATATGCGAAAAATTTATTCCATTTATTAATATTGATTGCATGTTTGACTGGTTTGTAATCTTTGTCTATGAATAAAAGTTTCATCCAACGTTGTAGACTCGATTATGATTTTGTTTTAATCTAGATTTAATCTTGAACCGTTCTATAAACTATGTTTAATCAATTAGGTCTCGTTCAGTTTCATTTGATAGTTTCCTTGCCCGATGATCAGAACCGTCTTGAGTAAAGCAACATTATTCTGGGAGTCAAAACTTGTATTAAGACTTGAAAGTCTGACAGCTTGAAAGGTTTCAGTGTATCAGGTGTCTCTCAAGTTGACACTTTTTCTGGTTTAAAGCCCAATTAAAAATTAAGAAAATTCTTACTCTGTCTCAAGGCAGACTTAAAAACAACACTAAAGAATAACTGAATAGCTGATGATGTAGTTGAGTTCATTAAAGCAAGTTAAAGAAAGTAAGTTGTCTTGGATTTAGAAGTCGGGTGTCAGCTTTTACGACGATGGGCATACTGCAAATGTTGTGCAAACAAACTGCTAAAATAAAACACTTCTAGTATTTTACATAAATCTGTAAGACGTTAGGTTAGTAAAGAAGTAGCTGACGAGTAGAAAATTGTGCAATTTCTTTGCGCAATTTTTGAAGAGCTCTTCGCTAGAACAATAGGATAAGTGAAATATTGAGCGATTTCTATGGACGACAGATGGCCAGTCTGCAGGTGGCAAATAGGAAAACGCACTCAGCCATTGAGAAAGGGATGATTGGTTTGTTATTGTATTCCAAAAAACTCAAAACGTGTGGTTTCATAGAATGTGTACAAAGCTCCCATGATACCTTTCGCGTCAACCCAGCTGCCCGTCAGTGTCAATGAACTCCTTGTTCATACACGAAAGAGGAAAAAACATCCAACATTGAATCAAGCAGAAAACACCCCAACTCCAATCAATTATGCATACTAATGTGGCGCGTTTGTGTGGATTTTGTTTAAAGAGTCCAAAAAGCTTGCCAAAACCTCGACCCATGACTTATCACGAACTTATCTTTGCTCATCTACAAACAATCAGACATATTAACCAAGCTAGCGAGTTGGCAGCCCTCGAGGGTGGAGGGACTCCGCGCGCACTCATCCATGACACCAAACGCGCGACACTTATGTATTCAACTCAGTTACGTAGGCGGGCATTGTCTTCGGTCTTTGAATGAATGAATTTGAATCTAAGTAAGCTTGGAGTATTTCACATTTTCGGTTTACGCCGGCTGCGATACGTTCGAAATTGCCCGCGGAACCAGGATTGACCAACCCAGAATAGGTCGATCGTAATCGCACAAAAATCACCTTGACCAAACTGAGAAAGGTAAAAATCACTTGGTTTTTTATCCCCCTGACCCTTTTTGGAGCTGTTTATATTTTATTTGCGTTTTACTAGACAGGAAAAAACGTGTGAATCATGTTGTAAACTCGCCCTTACGTTTTACTGATGGGTTCTTTTTTTCCGCATCACAGATGAGTCTTGCCGCTGAACAGATCGTATTGGATACTTTTGGGACCGACTTTGAATCCCTTCCGTCTTCACTCTTCAAAGATTTTCACGGAGATTGCTACGATATGAAGGATAAATCTCTAACAAATAGTGAAGAAGATGATTTAAGGATTTATGCTTTTCCTCCAACTCCACCGATTTCACCCGGTTGTTCGCCACTTGCCTCAGACACTGGAGACTTGGAGCGTTTGCATCCGATTTGTGACGAATTCGCGGACGAACTGAGCTTTGCAGATGAAAAATCGCTGTACTTCCAAGAAGACAACTTAAAGGAAATACTAATAAAGGATTGTATGTGGAATGGCGCTGTGTTCGAAGGGAATGAGAAAGAGAAGGACAAAAACTCGTACCAAAAATCCAGACAGCATCAAAGCCGGTACGAAAAGATACGACTTCTCAGTCAGACTCCACCGATCACTGAGTACACTGCTCGAGTATTAAGCGTCGATCCTGCAGAAATCTTCCCTTTTCCTATCTGCTCAGAGACAGTAAACGATCAGAATGAAATGGCAGTTAGTGATTCTGGTAAGTACATGACTGAGTTGTATTCCCGTACGCTAGTTTAATAAGTAATTATGATTCTATGGTTAATATATTTTCTTGCCGGTCTAAAGATCAAAAGTTACAACTGTTCCGTAGTGTAGATTTTGATTTTTCAACTCTGTCAACTGATCCACTGATTACAGTCACTGAACTGTGATCTTGTGGAGTAGTTTGTGTAGTATGACTAAGACAAGCAAGCAATGATTCACACGTAACAGAGCTGTGCGCCAACAAGTCTTAATTGAAATTCGAGTGTAAATTACATCAAAATGTTTTGTTCCTATCGAGTACGGCATTTAGTTCCTACAGGAAATTGATGTGAATGACTTCATCGGCTCTACTAGAATTGTAAATTTCTCCTATTCAAAATAAACCTAACCTTTTTGTGTACATTTGCTTTATCAGAAGAAGAGGAGGTTGAAGTGGACGTCGTTACTATTGAAAACAGCTCCAAAAACGATAATGTGGAGGTGAAGAAACATTGTAGGGCTCAAGTTGACGAAGCCGGTACAAATCATTCATTCGATGGAGCTGAAATCCCGAGCCCAACACCGTCTGACGGCTCTCGCTTTGAGGATTTTGAAGACGAAAGAACAGATCTGAATGGGAAAATTCGCGCTAGGAGGAGTAGAAAATCATATTCACACGAGCTAACATTTTACAAGCAAGGACGAAAATCGTCCAAAAATAGCAGCGTGGGTTCTGGCGAGAGTGATGAATCAGAAAACGACAGCGAATACACGAGAGCAACTCACAACGTTTTAGAAAGAAAGAGGCGCAATGACCTGAAGTTGAAGTTTCAAAGACTGCGTGATGCTGTTCCTGAATTGAAAGACAACGACCGAGCCCCTAAGGTATCGATTCTGCGAAAATCATGGGAGCATATTAGCTACCTTAAAAGAGAAGAGAACCGCCTGGCAGGAGAACTTGAAAGGCAAAAGAAAGTTAATACTCAGCTGTTAAAAAAACTGCTTGTTTTAAATCATGTCAGTCAACAACAGCAATGAACAAAAAAACAATCAACCAACCTTCTCAAAACATTAGGCTACTTTTGGTCACTTCGAAAAATGTAAAATCAAGAACACTTTTTTAATAAATTTCTTAAGTTGATATACTTGTAGACCTAAAAGACGTTCTAGTTTAGCTGAATCATCATTCTGCTAGTCTAGCGTGGGCTGCGTTGACCCGTAGTCTTTGATAAATCATCGAATTGGAATAATTATAGCACAAGAGTAACGAAGACAAAGCTTAGCATCTTAACCGCACAAGTCTTTAAATAAGAAAATTTGTACATACGCACGAAGCAATTCTAGCACTTGTAATGCTTAAAATGCTCACTTTATTTAGTTATATAAAGTTTAGGAAATTCTAGCCAGATTCCAAATCAATAGTTTACAATGAATAGACAAGCAAAGTTCGTACGAATAATGAATGCCTTGCTCAACTGGTAAGTTTGTTATCAAAATTACAATTTTTATATGCACGTTTTCGCTATAAAAGAAGAATAAATGAAAGAAAATGAAGGAACGAATAGAAAAAGAATGAAAAGTGTTTTTCTTGTGAATTCTGGATATAAAAAGCTGTGAATATTTGGTAAAGTTTGTCCTTCTGCAGGCCAAGGATGATGCTTTGTTCTGAAAACAACCACCTCAGCTAACAATACACTTCCCGATCAATGAAATTTCATTCTTAAACAGACTAATGTTTTATCCTAAGGACAGACAAAAACGAATAAATCAAACTTAATTCCTAATCAATCTGGCATCTTCCAAAAAGACTTGTTTTAATGAGAATCTCAATTAGAAAAGGTGGAAAGAGCGAGGTTCCTTTTTACATCTTTTCTTTTCTTTCGTGTGTTTCGAAATAATTAATCCATCCTAAAACTTAATTGGACATTTTTTGGAAAAAGATAGAACAAAAGCAAGTTTGTAATGAGAAAAATATTGAATGAAGCAAAAAGTTCTTGCTAAGTTTATTATGTCTTTTTTACTTTTTTTTTTTTTAATTCTATTTTTTTATTTCTTGGTTCTTTGATTCTTAATGTTGTGTTATTATAAACACACAAATCAACAAATTCGTATTGTTTTTTAATTAATTCAGCGCAGTAGCTCTAAAGAACTTTGACTTGGAAACTCAAAAGAAACTATTTTTCTAAGCAATTTTGACTTTTCGAAATTGGGGATAACTTTCAAGCAAAATAAGAGAAAGACGTTTTCAGGAACTGGAACTCTTTTGAAGACTCTCAAAGTAATGTCGAAAAAGTTGTAAAAGTCAATTGTGTCGTGTAGCCAGCCTCTCCAGATTTTTGAATTAAGAAATTTGAAAGGTGATTGACGTGTCGTCATTTGGTTTAACTGGCTTGTAATCATTTGTTTTCATTTATACTCATCTCGAAATGATAAATTGTATCGTGACTGAGTGCGTCCAATCTGATTTATCTTTGGCCCAGAGGCAGAATGTGGGATGTTTTACGAGTTACGCAATTTCCTTGTCAAATAAGGTTAGTTTAGTTTTGTTGATTCTTAAAGCGTAACAAGAATTGCTTTAAGACACCGAGACTTGCGTTAACGTTTATGTTCAATTATCCAGGTTAGCAAATGCGAAATAATACAATAATGATCATGAATGCATTTGCAAATGATCAATGAAGATAGGAGTCCAAGTTCAATGTTTGCATAGGTGCAATTAAAAAAAAAAAAAAAAAAAAAAAAAAAGACTGTCCAACCCAGCTCGACCGAGATTTCAACAAGACTAAATAATACTCAGGTACTTAGCGTACACACTTCGATTATAGCAAACTAGCTCCACGCGCCAGAACCACGCGTCCGATTTTCAGCGACTTCCGGTCGAATGATTTTAGTGTTTACAATCGCGAGGATTCTTTATTGTTATGATAATATAATACAATGAAGCTATGGGCAGGTGGTAAAAGAATGGCTTAAAAATAGAGCCTTTGTTCTCTGCAGCTGGCCTAAACATTTCGACCGCTTATTATACAAATTAGCTTAATACTTAGAAGATTATCTATATCTGTTGGATTGATTCTTCTTGTCAAACTTTGATTTAACTTTGTAGTTTGCTTTCTCGCACGCACAACTTCAGATATTTCGAAGTGTTTCACTTTTGAGCAGTTATATATAGATTTCAAAGCGAGTGTTTTTGTTGCTTTTGGTTTCTTATCAGTTGACGTTTTGATTCTGTTTTTATTTCTTGTTGAAAGAAGAATGAATGTTTAAATCTTTCGTTTTTGAGTTGGGATTTTAGCGTTCTGATCTTGGCGTAGAAGAATTTCTTGTACGTTTTGCGATGTACAGAGAGGTAACCCATTTCCTAGTTTTGAAGTCTTTATGAGAACTTCGTATACAAAATTGGTTATTAAAAGATATTGGAGTAAAAAAAAAAAAAAAAAAAAGAAAAAAAGCAAGAGATAGCATAACAAAAAACAATAAAGTTTACTGAAATATTTACAAACGCGTAATTTTCTGGTTTTCGGAAAAGTTCATTGTGAGCGTGATTTCAAAATCAATCATTAAGTTGCACAGAGTTAATGAAACAACTCTTGTGAAGCAATTTTATGATGTAAATTTTTCTTTTTGATATTGATCCGTGGACAATGGTTACTCTCTCAATTAAACATGAATCAAATTTCTATCTTAAAAGAACTGAATGATCAAAAACGACACACGAATCTATAAAAACAAGATACCAAACCCACTTGCAAGGTGATCTCCAAACTATCTTTAATTCATTCTGGTATTTCAAAGTTTAGACAATATTTCTTAAAACTTTAATAGTTTATTTAAACCTCCTTGAAATTTTGGTTTTTTGGCCAAGTTTATATACAACTTTAATTGTATTTTCATTAAATTTTATTGAAATATGAGACTTCGGGATTTTATAGGGTGTATTTTTGTTTCGGGTTCTTGAGATTCAAGGAATTTCTTTTGTAAACTTCACAAACAAGTAAAGAAATCAATGTTTTTCTTTTGCGTCAAATTCCTGATGTCTTACGCAAGTTTCAAGTCGACTAACTCTGGGGCCAGCTGGCACTGAAGTGGCTTCCTTCATAGAAACTGTCAATTACTCAAGGAATATGATTTACTAAGGGTCGAATAAACATTGACAATCGCACTAATAAATGCCTCAAGCCTAGATCTGCATCATAAAGGCTAGGATTATATGGCTTTAGTTCGTTGACTGACAGACTCATCTCTGCGCGTGCCGTGTTCGCACTTTAAGTACTAAGAACAATGAGTAACTTCTTTCCATTCCTAGATTCTTCAGCCCTGGGATTAGCTTCTTTGCAGCGGACTTAATAATTACTGAAAATGAGGTATAATTGCCAGTGGAAATCGAAGAAAGCTACATTTTAAGAGCTTAATTGGGTTTAATTTTTTAAAAAAGATGATATGAATCGCGCGGTGTTTAAGCTTTTAAGAGATTCTGTGTTGTTAAGGAAAGTGTGATGCGTAAGCAATTGTTTACCTGCATAAAATGTTCTTGCTTCACTACGGGATGCTTTATTCCGCAATACGATACTTAGAGTTGTAGTTTAGTGCAAGAAATACCGATACATCGACCAAGATTAAAACACCTCCAGCACGTCAAGAGAAGCTCAAAAGAGTCTGAACATTTTGAAATTGGCTTGTTGTGAGGTTAATTTCACATGGTTTCCCAGGCGCAAGTAAGCCACAATATTTGAACGCGCGTGCCAACAGAAGAAAACTCCACCAAGATAACGGCAGTAATTACATTAGCCACGCGACAGCCACTTCAAAACTAACATCAACGTTTTTACAAGAAATCAAACGTCACTTAAGAATTTAATAAAATCAGATCTATCTGGCTGTAGTTCCAAAGATTTGATTTTTAAAATTTGACTGGTGGAGTTTTATACCTCATGATATGCGTAGCTTTGTCGCTGTGGGTTACTTGAACAATAGAAATGGATTACTCTGTTCAGATACTGAATAGCTAGCATGATAACCTTGGAAACCTTGCAGTTCAAGCTAATGGACATTAGCAAATGCTCAAAAATCCTTGGAACATCTCATCAAAATAAAATTATCGTACTAAGTAAAATCTCGAAAATAAAACCGAAAATACTGCTATGTAGACTGTATTCTTACTAATATTTAATCATCCCTGAGCTTACACTGTCGTATTTCGCTTTCATTCGATTCCTTTGGGTGGGGCCCAAATCTTTCGATATCCTGATTAATGTATTCATTGTCAACGGCTTCATGCATTATTAAAAAATTGAGCAGTGTAAATTAAGCATTTGTATACTCTAACTCATCGAACATTGATACAACGTTCAACTAAGCTCTACCGTGGTGTGCTAACCTCCTGCTCCCAGAAGTGTTTTTATCTGCTCACAAAGAATTTATCGAGAAAAAGTCTTATAAGGAAACGAACTTGAAGGTCGACACATTCCACATTAGGAAATGCTTACAAGCGCGTCATTGTAAGTACAAGTATTTAACCGCGCGTGCCATTACTATGAGCCATTTTGTTGCCGCAGATGTAATTCAATCCTCTTAGCTAACTGCTCCATGGAGAACATTTAGGTATCCAAACTTTCATCTACGTCTGTGAAAGCATATTTAGCCTGTGGCACTAAGAAGGGAATTTCGTCGTAGGTGAACACAGAAACGAATGTGGGCTCTGAACGTACGCACGCGCTTATCACAGAGCTATTGCTCTTTTCCTGAAAAGGAAAAAATAACTGAACAAGAAGCTGGAATATTACAGCCCCTAAGAATTGATTGCATTTATTTAAGCAATTGGCTGGTGGTTAATTCTGTGTTTGTTGCTTAGGAACCAACACCTGAAACTCCTGAGCTGATACGGGTTGTTCACTGCTTTTCATTTTCTTTGTGATGATATTGTCAAAGGAGATTTGAAGGCCAGAGCAGCTGTGTTCTTCAACTCTTCTACTGACCCGTATCACTGCAGATGACAAATTCTTATTACAAACACACCTGATTGGACTTTCTAAAACTTAGGATTCCGACACACTTATTGGAGTTTAAAATCCGAAAGGCGCGCTTCGCAAAATGAGTTAACACGATCGAGGGGAAAATTTGAACTTCAGGTTTTTTGTTTTGGAGTCAAAATGAAAGTGTCAAAGAAAATGAAAGTTTGTTTTGTCCCAAGAGCAAAACAGGTAGCGTAGTTAAAAGCAAAATACCTATGCGATAAACACAATTTATTTCACGGGTACTAAAAACCTTGCAGGTTTTCTCTTGTTCTGCCCTTGGATATTGATGAATATTCAACAATCTTGTGAAAAAAAGCCTCGGGCTTCAATGATTTTACTCTTTGATAGTTACAAAACAATAAATTGTTTTCCATCGAGTTTATTAGCTCTACCAGCTTGGTTCAAATATTAGGGACAGCAATAAGCCTGCGTGCACCTATCTATTAGTAATACATTCCTTGATCTGAGACTGCCATAAAGGCCCCACGCATTAATTAGTATTCACATAATTTAGTGTATGCAAATTATCCATTGTGACTATGATCTATGATAACCATTCATTCATTGAACTCGTATAGTCTTCATTGATCAGAACTCGCAAAGCAACAAGACTGTTACTCTACTACTCCGTAGTGCCAAGCGAGGCGCAGTCTAAATCGTTTGTCAAATTTTCGTGCTTTTTATAACCTAGTAGAGCTCTTTCAGTGAGGGCAATTTTAGATTAGGTAAACCTTTAAGTTTTTCTATCTTTGATTTTTGGATTTATAAATGTACACTTACTACAAGATTCCTTCTTTTGGTCCTTGGCTCAAATGACTTGATTTCTTCCTTATTCTAGATTGTGCTATAACATGTTTTTCGACCATAACATCGTACAAAGAGGAGCCACTATTGTGGATAACACCAACCACGAACTCATCTCGGATAACATCAACGAAGACCTCTACAACCCTACCATTCAGAGCGAAGACATGTGGAAACGGGTCGCCCTTCCAACACCACCGTATTCCCCCGAAACGTACACTTCCAAGAGCCAAGTATTTACTCACCACCCTCAAAACAACCTTCAAGTTGTCCCGGATGATTTCCCTGAAGATTTATCCTCGGATCTGCCCATGGTTCTCTCTGATGCCGAGATGGAACGTTTGACTACCAGCACTTTAGGAAATGACTGTGTATGGAATGAACATGAGTTGGACCCAAACAGCATTCCACAGATCCGAACCCCAGCTTGCCAGCTAGATGCCATCAGAGAGTCTCAAACGTTATACTCCCAGCCCGAAAAACACTTCAGAGTGGACTATCACACGTTTCCTCAAGGACTACCAGTGCGAGAACGCTGTATTAGTCAACAACAACAAGCTCCCCAGAACTGGTCACCTTACGCAGGTAACGAAGGTTTCACTTCTGTTTTTGATGAGTTTCGAAAGACACTATATCTTATTGCTTGAGCGCAGAATAATTGCAGCGATTCGCGGCTTGAACTCCAGTTTGGAACATTAAGATTCAACTCACGTCATTGATTAATAGTTCGGGAACTCTTTACTTGAATGTCTGTATTCGCAGAGCTCTTAGTAGCAGTAAGACATTGCTCTAGACTTTATGGATATTAAGAACTTTTAAGACGAAAGTGTTCACGTAACAACGAGAAAACGAGAAAGGCAGACTTCTTCTGAGCCCTTGTCGATGGATTCTTTTTCGTAGAACTATCAGGCCGTGAGATTTCAATGCTCTTTGGAGTCGCCAGGGTTAGGCAAATGCAACAAGTGTGATCGTCGAGTGACGTAAACCTTTTTCCTTCCCTTTTTTCAGATCAGTAATGATAGTCTTAATTTCGAGTTTTGATATTCTATTCCATTTTGATCGCTTGAGTCAACTTAATTTTCCATTTGTTGTTAAATTAAAAGTGTCTGCATGTGAGGGTGATTTTGTTTCACTAAGAAGCCGAACAGACTTTCCAAGCGCCAGGTTTTACGTAATATTGGCTGATGGTGTTGATGTGAGCCAAGTTTCCATTGTGTTCAAGAAGCCTTGTCTGACTCAATGGCAAGCGTTGGAATGAGTGCAAGACTGCACCATCAATCTGCCATCCTCTGACTAAACCACACGATTAAAAAAAAAAAAAACATGGAATGTCGAAGAATGTATAATTTGAGTCGTGAAAGTTGCAAATCCTGCGCCACTAAGAAACAGATCATTTCAATGTGCAACACTCGAATTACCTTGCACATTGACCACTGTGCTTTGGAAATTAAAATTTGGAAAAAGTAATTATACAAGAACGGGAAAATTATTGCAGAACTATGAATGAGAATTGATAGACTTCTTTTTAAAATAATCAAACAATTAGCTTTTGATTTCCATGGTAAATGTTATTTCTGTTCATCTAATTACAGTTGTGGAAAAATTCGAAAAACTTTGTGATTAAGTTGAGGAATTGAAAAAAAAAAAATCAAAATACTTATTCTTTGATTGTCATTCTTCTTCTCGACAGTTGAAAGTAATTCTTCACAAGCCGTAACTTGCACAAGACCTGCACAACAAGAAGAGTTCGCACCGCCAAGAATCGAAAACATAAACTGTAAAAGACCACGAAAAACAAGAAGAAGCAGTCGAAACTCACCTCAACGACAAGAAAGCATCGAAAATGAAGACTCAGAAGACAGCGAAATAAGCCGAGCAACTCACAACGTTCTGGAACGACAGAGGCGAGAAGATCTAAAATGCCGTTTTCAGCTTCTTAGAGACTGTATCCCCGAACTGGAGGAGAACGAGCGGGCTCCTAAAGTCGCGATACTCAAAAAATCCCGAGAGTTTGTTCACCAACTCATTCTTGAAGAACAGCGACTTTGCGCGGATAAAGAACTTGAGCGGCAAAGGCGTTTAATACTTCTAGAGCGACTCCATATGTTACGGAATGGCTACACAGTTATGTGAGATATTTAGACCATAGTCATGCTTTCACCTTTTATTTCATGATTTTAAAATTATAGCTGTCTGAAACGAATGAATATGTTATTGATATTCGTAGTTTTTTGCTGTTCTGTATCTTAGCAAGTAGTTATGTTGTGTTCGTTTTGGTAGAATTTTCAAAGTAGTGCAACGTAAATAATTCCCAGCCCCCTATGGGGAGTAGTTTGTTATATAGTGACGTTTTAGAAAAGTTGTTTCGCAGCGAAATTAAATTTAAATTCAATCACAATTGATAATCATACGACGCTTCGTCTGGCGCATTTCTATGGGGCATTAGTGTAAAAGGGAAAAAAAAAAAACTAATTCATAGGCCTCCAAAACTAAAGTATTGTTTCTTTGAATGAAACCCAACAAATTTCGAGCGAGAGTGGAGTTAGTTTGACTAACTATTGTCAGACGTACACTCTCCAAGCACTTTTTTTTTTTTTATTTGAACTTTTTTTAAGTGTCGAGTAAGGGTGTGACTCAGGCTGACATGTCTGTTTGGCTGCTCTTACCAAAATTTCCATTATTGTCTAAATAAGAGTTTTTGTTGTTTTTTAACAAGTTTTCTCAGGGCTATTGAAATGTTTTCTTGATTTCCAAGGCAGGATTGTGCTTTGGTTTAGATTATACCGATTTACCGTTGGTTATTCGTGCACAAAGTTTGACAGAATCGAGTTCTTTTGTAGTCTTATTGATTGCCAGGTGTTCCAATAGATTGTCACCAAATTTATTCATGTCGCACTGACTTTCTTTTCAACTTCAACAAAAAAAAATCTTTCAGCAAATGTACAATTTGGATCACCCAAATGAACCAAAGCTACCGAAGAACCAAACATTTTCAAAACAATTTAAGTACCAGAGAACTGTAATAGGCGAAAAAAACTTTCCAGTTTGACAACGCCTTAATTTCTTCAGTAAAATGCATTTAGACTTTGTAAGTCGAAGATCGACTATTCAAATTAGACAAGCCACTTTTCTAAAATGTTCCATCATCAATTTATTTTTCTAGTCAACACTGTGACTTCCGGTCTTAAATTCGACATTTCAAATTAGATATTTGAATCAAACCAAGAATGATTCATTTCAAGATTTCCTTATTTGTAAATGAATTCCAGAATTTCAAGCGCGACAAATTTATAATAATCAACTGTCGCGCTGCCCATAATTTTTTATTTACAAAATTTATGCTTTAGTTTTTAATATAATTATATTTCAATATGGTTTAGTTCAAGTCAGTGAATTTATGATAGTCCTGGATATATATTTTTATTGTGGCGATAAATAACATTAGGTGAGAAACCGCACTATGTGAGAATCAAATATGTGGCACGGTATGGCGCACAGACACAAGAATCCAGAATAAACGTTCTAGTAAATTTAGAAATCTCTGATGTAAATACAAAGCGGCTCTATGTTAAGGGTACTTACTTGAAAAAAATCCAGTATAGTTTAATAATAATAATGATAATAATATTGATAAGATATCATGGTAAATATAAGAGAGTAGGAATAAAAAAATGTGAACAGAGATTTATAGTTGTGTTTTAATGAAGGATTGCTGGTTTTGTCTAATTACACCGAACACAGCCAAACTATTTTGGTAAAATACCACTAGTTGGCAAGGCACAGAGAAGTGATCATTTTTGAGTCAATAATTCATCAACTGATTCTGTTTTTGGAAGCGTTTCTTATTTTTGCTTGATATTCGTTTGGTTTTAATGGGGAGACAAGTAAATAAACTGACCAAAGATAACACCAGGAAATCAACTCCGCATCTCATTGACATCTAAACCAAATGTCTAAATTAACAAAGTTTTGATTTTATGGATTATTATGATCATGGCAAATACCTAAATTATTCACTTCCTAAAAGCTGCTTAATCCTAGACAATCATTACGTCATGCCATACTCACAACGTTTGCGCGCGCTCCGGCCGGTGAACGGTTGCTTAGCTCAAACAGCCAACAGTAACTGCTGTTTATTATCATCGCTAGCTTACGAGAATCAGGACCTTTACTACTTCCTTTTAGAGGATGATAGCCACTGGATCTTACTAGCTGATTAGAGTAATTATGATCAAAATCGTTATTAACAATTCGTTTAATCATATTATTAATCTGTGCCACACACTAGTATTATACAATCACGGATAAACTGGCCAAATATTGGCATCCCTGATCGATTTCGGTCTTGATTATCAAAATAAGACTATTGTGGATTTATATCAAAGCGTTCAGAAACGATTTCTTTTGAGTCAGATTTTCATCAAATCAAAGCCTGGGGCGTTATGTTGCTGAAACAAAATTAGAAAAATTACATGAGTGACTCCGATAACGCAAAGCCTTTTAAACTGCTCGCGTTTGTGCAGTGACTCACTGCAATCACAGTTATTATCGCTATAAAGAAGACAGTAATGATCAAGGTGAGCGATGGTGGAACTAAGGGTGATAAAGCGAAGCCATATCTCTATATTAATCTGAAGGCGTTTTATTTCTCCCTAAATCCATCCATCCATCCATCCTTTCCCAGTTTGTTTTTTATTTCTCTCTTATTCTTATTATTTTGACACATTTTGCTAGCTAACTCGCTTCTCAAACTAAAGTTATTCCGGCTCCCTTTCAAAATTGTGAAATACTTGGTCAATTTTATTAAGAATATTTGTGACAAAAATCCATGCAATTATACATGTGAAGATCAGACATAATTTCCAATCTTAAAGAACCCTGCAAATGCTTTAGATAAATTTAGCGATGTTTTAAGAAAGCTGGATAATTATCTTCCTGTGCAAATGCTCTTGTGGAGGGAAAAAAAAAAAAAAAAAAAAAAAAAAAAAAAAAAAAAAAAAAAAAAAAATCGCAGAACAACAATATTGCGCTGTTGCGATTGGTTGCGCAGATGTCGTT
>WUAP02042451.1:0-18592 GCA_015163945.2 Stichodactyla helianthus | reverse complement strand
CTGCTCCATTGACTGCTTTATTGGAATGAATCATATTTCTCATAGTAGTTACATGATCATTAATTAACTCAGATATATAATTACTCATGACAGATACCTAAACTACCAAAATCCTTTTCAAAATCACTTTTCATATTCATATATTTAAAAACTCCTTTGAGAATACGAAGCTAGATAATAGTGAAAATTAGCATGACAAAAAAAGCTACCGAAAGGGATTTCTGGGAGTGTAGGTATAAAACGTCATTATGGTTGAGGCCTATCACTGTCCGATTACAGCTTATTTAAGCAATTGCCCTATTTCATTATGACATCACGGCTTGTTTATGAGGGGAACAGAATCGTCCAGAACAATAGAAATCTGAACAAAATTCGCTCTGCTAAGAAATGTTTAGTCTCAAACTGTCTGATTTCCGAACATAAGATGTACTACACAATATTTACTGAATCTGCTGGTGGCTGTTATCGCTCTTCTATGGTCTACAAAACACATTTAATATCGATTTTCTTTGTGTTGTTACCGTTTTGTCCCCCTCCCACAACCATGATCCTTAGCGTTTAAACAATAGATGGTTTTGATGTGACTTCATAGTGAAATAGGTGAATAGGCCTTTCCCAAGATATGGCTGAGTGAGTCCTGTACTTGCCAAAGTCTCGATTTCAGTACGTACCATCGTGCACTGAGCTATGTACTAATCTGATACAATGAACTTGGGGATGATTATACAATAAAGCAAAGAAGAGTTGTTGATTAAGCAATAAATGATTTACATAATAACACCACGAAGAAACTGCTACGGTAATGAAATCGAAGCTTTGGCAAGTACAGGACTCGCTCAACCATATCTTGGGAAATGTCTATTAGACGTCTCGCCTCTCGCTACGACACGGACTTTTTTAAAATGTGCAGAAAACATGAAAGGAGGCTTGTCAAGCCTGAGCTGTGTACGAATTTCTGTAATGTTTTAGAAATCTAGTAACTTGAATTTTGTAATAACCTAGAGAAAAGGCATTCACATCTAGGTCTCGTTTTCAGAGACAGCATTCGTAAGCTTTTATTCGGCATTGTTTTTTAATAGGATGCTTTTTGGAAAATAAACAATGAAATGGACGACACTTTTGTTTTGGCGTAAAAGATACCCAGCTATAAATAACTCTTACTAAAGTTATAGCAAAACTACAACTATTTGAAAGCCAGTTAATCTGTCTGACTAGCTCACCGTTCTCTTGGCTTATATCATGTCGGTCAGCAACTGGTGAAGTAAAAGCTGTTGTCACAATCAGCACAAGCAAGAGTAGAGTGAGTTTGTAAAACATCTTGAAAAACAAATCTTTCAGCTTCAAAAATCACAAAACTCCCAAAGTGAGAACAAACGGAGCTTAGGTATACTGCTGGCTATTCGTGGGTGATATTTATACATTTGGAGAGGGTGAGAGATGACTCACATTGCATGCATTGTCATTGACGACCACTAACCAACTACTTCAGTACAGACTGACCACAATTGGTCAGTAGATTGAACGGACTTTTTAATCATTTTTTCGTTTTCCTCATTTTTTTAATTTGAATTTAAGAAGCTGGCCTCTTACAAATATCTGCTCCGGGAATTCATCGCATTAAAACTATCACAATCACAGGTGGAATCCTAAAAACTGTCAGCCATTTTGAATTTAAAGCCTCGCTTTGATGCGGCCTCAAACGCGTGTTCGCAAGCTGGAGAAAAATATCTATTCAGCTTTTCATTCTCAAATAAACAATTACTCTGCATGAAAGCTGAAAGAAAGGTATGTGGTCTCCTTTATTTAGTGGTAACTGGCACAAGGAACATCGGATGGACACGAAATTCTTACCTTAAATAATTTATCAACAACTTGATTTAACTCGTGATTGTCATCCAAAAATGACACGTTTGCTTCCTTTAGTTGTTTTTGCTGTTCTTGTTTTCCTTTTGAACTTTAAAACCGAAGGCAAAAGGGCCATTTTTAACAGCAGGGAAGCCATTTTCTCTGATGCAATTCAAAGACCGCTACAAGGAATAGCACTTAAAAAACTTGGTTGAAACTTCGCCCAACCATGTGTAGAAAGCTAAGGAAGGATTTGCCAGGAATAACTTGTTTACTCGTTTCGTTAATTTTTCGATTTATTTTTCAAAGATTTCTCAATGATGTGTATCGGTGTGGAAAAGGGAAACCTTTTATAAAAATGGGTGGTAAACGAGTTAGCGTCAACGCGAGATTTGCCAAAACCTGTGTGCGTGCCAATATGCTATGGAGGCTTACCAAGCGCGCCCCCGTGAATAACAAAAACCAAGTTTCTGGAATAATGAGCCAATCGTCACAAGTCACAATTCACGAAAATTTATACAGCTATTTCAATAGTTGACTAATGCCGTTGCCAAAGGACTATAGGAGATAGGAGATAGGAGATAGGTCATTCCGAATCCATCGTATGGTCAAATAAAAATGGCAATAGTTACTATATTATTAACCTAATGAAAGATTATTGTTATATTTACGCAGACCCAGGTCTTGGAATGGCCCTATGTCGCTTGGCAACGATAACCTTAACTGAGCTTTTGTGAAATCGCAGTACTGATACACTTATTTCAAAAAACGTTGTCACAGCGGCCAAAGCAACAAGCGGCAAGTCGAGACTGAAGGCAAAAGTCGGTAGCATTAGCTGAGTTTTCGGTCACACATTTGAACTTGGGAAGCACAGCAGCCTGCCATTGTAAAAAAGACTAAAATGACCGTGTCTGAATGAATGAACTGCTGGACAAATCACCAAAGTCCTTGCGGTCTTGGTTGCCTGCTGCTTTCAGCTGCGACAGCGTTTTTTTGAAATAGGTGTGTATGAAGCGCCCAGAGCACTGTCAGGAAATGGTAGCGATCATAAAGTAAAAATGGCTGTAATCGTCAAACATTGTCAAAGAACAAATTATCATGATCAGAAGGGTCGACCTTACATTAATCCACCTATCCACGTGGTGTTAAGTTTCTTTACACGAGGGGATTAATAATTAAAGGCAGTTTGCATCCAAGATGGCTGGATCCCTTATGTCGCGGGTTTGGCTTACGTTTACCGCCGGGTACAACATCTGCTGCTACCCATGCGAATTCAAAGAAAGAATGTAATCCAAGAAGCTGCTAAAAGCAAATCATGGTATACTCTAAAGCTAATATTCAAATTATTGGTTTTAAGAATGCTATAAGTGGTATGGTTAGTTGGGACAAAGATTCAATATTAGCTAGGTGAACGAACTTCCGTGGTTTTAATTGAAGGCGTGGCGATCATTCAATTATTTAAGAGGCGGTTTCTGTAGCCTGATGATATCATCTCGATATCATCACAGAAAAGAAATTTCGTTTAAAACATGCCATTAGATGTAATTTTATTGATTAAAAACGAGGGTTTTTCAGTGTTTGTGGAAGGTGAATATTGCACGCAAAAAAATATCGTATATTAATGGTTATTAATTAAAAAATGTTCAGCAAAACCACTCGATGTAAATTTACACTGCCTCATGTATCAATTATGAAGAAATATTTTCTAAAATATGATTAAATAAAGGTTTTTTTAAATATTTTCTTCGAAATTCCAAAGCTTTTCCATGATACGACATGCAACTAGATTCCGATTTACAGGCTCTGTCACTAGTACCATTGATATTAACTTGCATATTGTTAACGTTCGTGTAAAGTCATTACTGCTTAAATCCCTCGAATTCTAGATTATTTCTTCAATTTTGATAACTTCATTAATTTGGAACCATACCTCAGGACGTGATGCGTTGGGCGTTTTAAAAAATTTCAGTGGTTTGTGTCTGAATTCGTTTCTTGCTCGTGATTACGTGTCTGAATTTGGTGCTCCCACTAACATTTCTCTGTTTCGTGATAAAAAGATATGTATTTACACCATCAACATTTGCGGAACTTTAAAGAGGGTAATATCGTCGTGTACGGGAATCCTCTGGGGAACTTATTCAAATGCAAATTTTCCGTATGCAAATTGATTCCGATGATTATTCGTGTATACCTCGTTCTATATGATATTATATATTCATTGTATTCATAATTTTATCAAATGCTAATGAACTCATAGTTTAAATACCAGAAAAAAAGGAATCCAACCAAGCCGAAATCACTTCATGGCGTACTGGTTAGATTTAGGGTTAGTGGTTGGGATAGTGTATATGAAGGGTTCGCTGGTTCGATTCTTGCCAAAACCACTTTTTTTTTTAATTAAGTGAGGACAACCAAAATCCTCAAAAAATTCCACTCGTGTGTTCGGAAACCTGTGACGTACTTGGTTAACCCGTACACGACGATAGTACCTTAAAGAGCTAGATCGTTTTTATGGTAAATCTACGATGATGCAACTAACACAACTCGAACCAGTATCGATTGGTATTGTTTGGTATTTATAATATTCATGAATAATTAATGAGGGGAAAACAAAGTAAATCACTACCGTGACGGTAGTTAGGAAATGTGTTCCTAATTAGCATTAAATTTCGTAAACTTTTTCTTTGATTTTCTCATACAATTATTCATGAATGTTAGAAGCTAGATCAAACACTTGAAAGAGTGTTTCTTCCTCTATCCAAACACCTCGAAGTCGGTTAAAAAAAAACCACTTCTCGGTATTTGGAAATCGGAATCACTCTTTTCCGTCTTTGATCTATTACATCTAGAATGATGTAATACACGACGAACCAGCATCGATTGGAATTATTTGGTGTATCTAGAATGATGTAACACACGACGAACCAGCATCGATTGGTATTGTTTGGTGTATCTAGAATGGTGTAACACACCGACGAACCAGTATCGATTGTTACTGTCTGGTATATCTAGAATGATGTAACACACGACGAACCAGTATCGATTGGTATTGTTTGGTATATCTAGAATGATGTTACATACGACGAACCAGTGTCGATTCGAATTTCTGGTATATTGGCAATAGGGTTCATTTCTTCGTCATCCTTCTTCTCTTTATCCTTTTTGTTCTCAGTTTCTGCAGGCATGGCTGTCGCGCTACTTTGTTCAGGTTTTGTTTTTTTATCATGTGACAACTTGGCTATTTCTCGAAGCTTTTTCTCTTCATATGGTCCTGAATCGTTGACCACGTGACTCAGATAACTGGTGGGGTTTTGTAAAAGGCGATATGGAGAATCTAGTTCCCGTATGTAGCCAGCATCTAAGACCTTTAGTCGAAAAGACAGTGTCAAAAAAAGCCAATGGGAAAAGAAACAAACAAAATGAATAAAACAAGCCCAAATCTGAAAAAAGAAAGAGAGAGAGAAAGGAAAAAAAAAAAAAAAAAAAAAGAAAGAAAGAAAGAAAGAAAAAAAAAAGAAAAAGTAAACGGAAAATAGTGAGAAAGAAAGAAAAAGGAAGAAAGGAAGAAAGAAAAAAGATAGAAAGGAAATAATGAACGAAGCCAAAGACAAATGAATGGATGAATGAATGACTGAATGAATGAATGAATGAAAGAATGAATGAATGAATGAATGAATGGATGAATGAGTGAATGAATGAATGGAATGATCGAGTCAGAATGAAATAAAATGAAAATGATATGTAATAATGAAACAATGAAAGCGAATCCCGAAATAAAGAGAGATAGAGAGAAACTCAAATGAACGAATGAATACAAAAATGAATGTTTTCAAAGTATGAGAATTTGAAAAAAAACTTACCACAACTCGGTCGCTAACCATAACAGGGAAGAGACGATGAGCGATGGTAATAACAGTACAGTCTTTAAACCGACAGTTAATGGTGTCCCAAATGATTTTACTTGTTCTGTCACGTGGGTCACAGAAATTGTGAAGTTAGATGTCATAAATCCTTAGTTTCAAAAGCAAAACTAAAAGAACTTACTATACTATGTGAATACAACAGTCAGAAAGCGCGCGATTTGGACCCAAAATAAGGAAGATCTTTCTCACAATAGCAAGATTTCAGTTCGCGTGGGAACATCAAAGAAAAAAAAGCAGTGCGTGCAAAGAAGATTGCTTTAGATTGTTACGTTTTCGCTGCCCAAACGTTCTAACTGGATTTATTTCGAAACGCTTCCATAGAAATCGTCGAAACTTCGTAAACTTGAAAAATATCATTTGAACCTTAAGTACTCGTAAACCATTTTTTAAACAAACGTCTCATTTTTCTGAAAATGCAATGCATATAAAAACGTCATGAGTTGTGCGTTGCTATGGTAACTTCGATCTTAATAAAGTACATAACTTGTGAAACGTTTTTTGGCTGCGGCGCGCATTTTCCAATCAAACATCAAAGGTGCGCCTCAAACAAAACCCAGTCGAACCACCTTAAATAACGACAGACCTTTACGACGTAAACATGAAAACGAGGCTTAACGGCCGACAGAATCAAAAATAGAGGCGAAGTTGACTAGCAATGTCTTTTCATCTCACAAATTCCGTACAGCTGTACTGTGATAGGAATATTATTTGACTTTTCATGCACTTTTCTTCAGATTAAGATTATAAACACAGCTTTGCTGGCTTAATACGACATTCTAAAACCCGCTGCTGTACCATCAAGGTTTCCGTGGACTGTTCGCTCGTGAAAATCTGAAAGTTCTGATCCAGGGATATCTCGTAGAGATAAACTCTGTCTTCACTGTCTGTCATAATCGCAGTATTTTAATTTGCTTTACATGATATCTAGGCCCTTAGGCCTCGTCTTCATGTTTATGTCGTAAAGGTCCATAGTGGCGGTCAGATAAATTTCGTGCTGTCACAGCTAACCTCCCCTCCCCCCGTCCCCAGGCGATAAATAATGACTGATCCATTATTTCCCGTATCAGGTGACCTACCTGGCATCCACGTTGGCCGTCGCTTCATCGATTGCCAGGATTTTGGTGTGACAGAGAATGGCGCGTGCCAAACATATTAACTGCCGCTGACCAACACTGAATTGTGTCCCAAGACTGCTGATCTTAGTTTCCAGTTTATTGGGTAGCTGTTCTACGTAGTGCTTTAGCTGGACCTACAATTAAGAAAAGAATCATTAACATAATGTGGTAAGTCACTTCGACGGTTACCCTCGGCTGAGAACGCATGTGTTGTGGTCTGTTCTAGTTTAATGCGCACGCCGTCGTCTTCAAACTTTCAGAACGTGAAACAGTCGACGTTCTGTCGAGAACAGAAACCTTAATGACAACGGAGCGCGCGTGAACAAAAACGTAAGCGTGACGTCCGTGTCGTCGATTTTTTTGGCTGCTTAAACCCTGGTTCACACTAGAGACATAAGTATAAGCGACACGACCCAGTATACCGCTTGTGATGCTTGTGTCTTTGCATTGATCAATCAGAAATACTGCGTATGTTGCTTGCATTTATGCTTATATCACTAGTGTGAACCAGTCCTAAGGTCCTTAATACCAATGGTTTAGCGCCATAGGAGCCGTTAGACAAGACAAAAAGAAAAGAATGGATTGAAAAATTTTTTTGAATTTAATAAAAAGGAGGTTTATATGTCAGCCACATACATTTACTGTAATACGTCGACACAAATTACATTTGCGATACTGCTGCATCAGTGATAATCTACCATGAGAAGAATGAAAACAGACCTGTTCCAAAACCGACCAAATATCCACGTCTTCATTGTTGTTTTTAACATCAATGTTTCTTCGCAGAGTTGAAGAGAAAAGAACAGGCTCCTGTAAAATGAACAATGAAATATTGGGTACTCTAGTCGAGATCTTATCTCTTCTACAAGCACTCAACTGTGGCAGGAGTCAGGATTGTTTATTACTGAGAAAAATGGAAGGGAGCAGTTGATCGGATAGCAAAATTCTTAAGGTAAAAACTAAATATCTCTTCATTTCTAACCGCCATCCGGTTAGCTCAGTTGGTAGAGCATCGGTCTCTCGTGTGGGAGGTCGTGGGTTCAAGCCCCGGCTGGACAAAAACTCAGGGTCTTACAATAACTGAGTAGAAGGTGCTGCCTTTGTAATTACATCTGCAAATGGTTAGACCTTCAGGTCTTCTTAGGATATTCAACTGTAGGCCCTGTCTCCCATCCCTTCCTTAACCTGTATATGGGGGACATTAAAGAACCTGTTGAACTATTCGCAAAGAGTAGGGGATTGTCTCCCTGTTCAACAGCCTACCCCAATTTGGAGGCATAACATACTAATAATAATACTGCCATTGGCGCCTTAATATGCAGCCCGTAAAGTCCTCTACTGAAAACATCAATTGTAAAGCGCATTGAGACAATTGTGAAATGCGATACATATATATCTACCTTTACCTTTGCTCTAGGGCTTCCGCACTAACTGGGGGCATCACTCACACATACACACACACTACCGCTACATTAACTGTTAGAAGCATAATACGACTCTCAGCTCACATGTTGATTTTTACGGAGGGTGGAAAACCGGAGAACCCGGAGAAAAACCCTTGTGGCAAGGGAGAGAACAACACATCTAACAAACTCTACTCACATGTGGCATCAGCAGAGCTCGAACCAGTGACCCGACCCGTTGGATTCACAGCGGTGAGAGGCGAACGTTCTGCATTCATCAAACCGAACCTAAATCTAGTGAGCTATTCATGAAGTCACTTCTCTGCCGGCTATGTAGACATCCAAACTTTTATCCCCCATCAACCTTTATCCCTCTGCCACTCCCAAAGACCCGTCTACACTAGCAATTTTGTCGTGCGACTTGACCGCAATTTTATGGCGATTTGACCGCGACAGAGCGAACATGCTCGAAATTAAGTGCAAATACGCGCGATTTGGGTTGCGATAAATTTGCCATTGAAATCGCCGCTCAAGTCGCGCGACAAAATTGCTCGTGTAAACGGGCATTAAGTAATAAAAGATCAAACACCAAAAGCTACCAGAAATCCTGTCGTACCTGAGGAATGATTGTAATTGCATTCCGCAAATCCCGAAGTCCAAGTTTACGGATATCAATTCCATCTATTTCTATTAAGCCACTTGGTTCTGCCATACGGAATAGACTAGACACCAGTGAAGACTTTCCAGCACCTGACCGACCAGCGATGCCAAACTGTGTTTTAAACAAGAATAACTTGAAAATAATAAATAGAGGATATTACACGGCGTCGCGAAGATATGAAGTTTATCTTCGAGTGGTGAAAACAACATTTCACGAGTGAGCGCAGCGAACAAGTGAAATATTGTTTTCAACACGAGAAGATAAACTTCATATCTTCAAGACACCGTGTAATATCCTCTATTTATTATATAGACACAGAAAATCTTTCTTTGCTGTCGGCGTTAATCACAATAACAATCACAACACGATAATCACAGCGACACGCTGTCCTTTGAACTCTGCAAAACTCACCGCTATTCGGATCCACTTTTAGCTGATTCGGCTTCATTTTCCTTTTCTCTTCGTAATTTAGATGCAACTAATTGCATATCTTTACATCATAGAAAGATTTTCTCTCATATCTTTGACTTTTGAACGTTTTTTTTGCCTTATTCAAAGACTTTCTCGCTCGTCACTTTTTCACTGACTGACGCGCGCGTCGGAAGTGACGTCATTGATATCCTCACTAGTGAGGATATGGAAAATATGTCACTGGGTTCCCGGATGTAGTTTCGTATCATGTTTACGAATGGCTTATTTTCCAGTATCTCACTCATGTCTATATAATAAATAAAATTCAATCTGATATGGCAGACAATCTGCTGTCCTTATTAATCGGTTATTATGACATAACTTGAGCATGACCACAACGTGTCACTGAGATGTTTTTCACCTACCTTTTCTCCAGATTTAATTTCAAGGTTGATATCGTGTAGTACTGGTGGTTTGCTCTTGTGGTGG
Source organism: Stichodactyla helianthus (assembly GCA_015163945.2). Taxonomy (NCBI): domain Eukaryota; kingdom Metazoa; phylum Cnidaria; class Anthozoa; order Actiniaria; family Stichodactylidae; genus Stichodactyla; species Stichodactyla helianthus. The sequence continues at coordinate 8,745 of WUAP02042451.1, read as the reverse complement.
GAGTAGTTCATGTGGCTGATGGTGATTTCACCTCTATCGGGCCAGCCCTTGGGTGGTTTGACATCGGTCTCAAGGGCCGCCTCTGGTTCAAGGTTACAGTAATCATCCATACGCTCGACTGACGTCATCTGATGTACGAGTGAAATGAATAAGAATAATATACCAAAGTGATTAGAAAATTATCCCGAGACCACACACCATGTTATTACGCTTCTCAATTTATCATAGCGGGTCTCGTTTGAAACCTACAAACGTGGACAGGTTATCGGTTAAACAAACTTGTTTCAGGAGCCAATTAGAACACGCTTTGATGTCTGATGTTAGCGCCTAGATGCAAATAACGGTAGGACGGTGGTTTGGAGTGAGAGAAGTTTCCAATAAGGTTTTACCGACTTGCTCTCAGTGTTTCTAAGGGCAATCGCCACGATAGACCGTAAGAATGATCGCTTCTGATTGGCTGCATTTATTAAACTGCTTAAGCCCAAACAAAATCAGCCAATCAGAAGCGATCATTCTCGCAGTCTATCGTAGCGGTTGCCTTTAGAAACATTAAGAGCTAGATGTTAAAACTCTGTGAGAAAACGTCCGTCCAAACTAAACCGAGAAGCGAAGTAAAAATACAACTCATATATCACGTGACTTATGACGGGCAAGTTAACCTTTGCACCACGTGACGCATAAGAGACAAAAATATCACGTGACGTATGACATAACATTGTTTATCACGTGACACGGCATACAACATACCATATTTTCTACTTCAGTGCTTTTCTTGACGGTCTTGGCCAACACAGACGATAGTTTAGTGGCGTATGTGATGATAAGTCCGACGGCTCCGGGACTGAGGGCTGCTCGATTACAAAAATCAATAAATCAATAAACAAACAAACAAACAAAAAAGAAGATAAAACAATAGACCTAATCCACTTGGGTGTAATGTTGTCCTATTTCAGACCACGTGTCATTCCCTTGGATATTGTTTCTTTGTTTCTCGGTAGCACTTGAGAAGACACGTTGATTGAACTTCAAACAAATAACCGTATTCACAAGGGTTTTGAAATGGGAAAACATTATGTCCAAGTGGAGTTGGTCTATTATACAACCATTCTACTTCTATCGCTCAATTTAACCATGATTGAATTGCTCGATTAATTCGTGTCATATTCTATATCACTGAGGTGATTACTTCGCGTAAGTTTGTTTTAGTGTAAAATCTGTACCGGTCAAATAAACCAGGTCTTACATGAAGTATAATCTCCATTCAACGGCTGCTATTGAATAGCCTGGTTGGCTAGTTTATTTTCAAGATGGCTGCCCTTCTGCAAAAGACGTATCTACGCAGACATCACTAAACTTACAGGAGCGAACAGCAGGAGAGATAAGAGCCACAAACGAAACAAAGATGGCGGACAGAAGTTCAAGTCTGAAGGTCAGCCAGGACGAAACAGAGATGTAGCCGAATATTGAACGAGTGTTGGATTCCAAGTAGTGATGGAACTCGTGAAAGAAAGCGTCCTTGGCACTGAAAGCACGAATGGTATCGAGACCAAGCAGTGTGGTGGAGAAATGACCGTATAAAGGACTGCGTGCTGAAGAATAACAATAAATGATATGTCATCCCAAAAAAGATTGCAACGAAATAAAGTAAACGTCTTGAATAAAATTTGACTGGTTTGAAAAACTATGATTGTATAAATTTGATAGACGTGCTAACGATGAACACACTGAGGAAGGTCCATGTCTGACCCGAAACGTGTATCAAATTTATACAATAATTTTTCAAACCAGAGTCGATAAATTTTATTTAAGACGATACATCCTGGTTGCAACTTTCATATTTTTTTAAAACGGTAAACATATTCTTTGGTTTTCATGTGACGTCATGGCGGCCATGTTGGTGTACAGTTAACAAACGATTTTCTTATCAGCTTCTATTGTTTGGTACTCCAACATGGCTCCCCGTTTTTGTGATTCTATTCCCACAGGAACGCACGAAAGCTAAGAATATGAAAGCAAAATCACTGACGGGAGCGGAAAATGTCAGTTTGGGTTCCCTGTGGGAAAGTCTTTTAGTTACACAGGGATCCCTGTGGTATATATAAGCTACTTACTAACTCCATCGAGTCGCTTCAAGTCTCTCGCGGTTCGTATGTAGTACGTTCTTTCGATCAGGAAGAAGATGAAAATTGGAAGAACAACGGCAAAAGTGATGGGACTTTTACTACCAACCAGAAATATGACACCCAGTGTCATAAAAGCAGTCTTCAAAACAAATAAAAATAACATTATTTTCCCAACGTAGCCTGTGTACCTGAAGTTTTTGGGAAAAGCCCCAAGACAGCCTGTACGCAGGTTTCTTAAAGTATTAAGGCTCAGACACACGATGCGATGTTCCCTGCGACGTTGCTTGCAACGGAGACCGTGTGTCCACCCGTGCAACTGTTGCGCACGACGTCACAGAAGTAGAAACGAGTTCTGCTTTTACGGGTGGACACACGAAGTTCGTTGACCTTACACGGTTTCGATTCCATTTTCTCTTCACTGACGTCATAACTCTTCTACCGACTACTTGCATTACTATACGGACATACCTGCAAAAAATCCATTAGAGTACTAGGTAGACTCTCATCAACATAATTTGTGTCCTTGGAAAATCGGTTTAAAATACGACCTAAAGAAAATGAAAGATACACTATAACTATGATGATAAGCCCGGGGTGTTAGAGGGATGTGTCATACGTTTTAGGGGTTAAAATGAGTAGTTTGGTACCTCTTGGAGTAATGTTCCAGACTCGGCATAATTTTATGTAACCCTCACTCTTCCTTTTGTCTGTTTTTAGATGATCCACCCTTTAGTAAGGCTGAAAAAATGATGACCCTCCCCTTTCTTCACTCCTTTCCCCTGCTAATTTAAGAAAAGTCCCTAACAAGATAAAATATCTTATGTAAACGGTCGACATGGATTTACGAAGAAATTAGATTAAAGTTGGTTCACCGAGGGTGGCTCGGAGAAGATTGAGAGGGCAACCCCTATGTCCCAGACAACGTTTCCCCATGTAAACGGCTCCTGAATCTATTATCATACCGATGGAATTAACGTCGAAGAAGTAGACAGGCGCCCTGATCAATGTACCAAACATGTTGTTATGCAGATTACAAGAAGCAATGAGACACAGTGCGTAGAATATCAGAGAACGAGCTAATGTCACGATCAACAAGCCAAAAGTAAAACCAGCATAGACTCCAAGGTACAAGGAACGGTCAGGCTCTGAAGACGTCGTGAAATATTTTTCCTCTTTATCAGCCCTGTAGAAGAAAAACCGGGACACTGATTCAGAATTTGGGAGTACTGGGAAAAGGAAATGACCAGATTAAATTGGGAAATGAATGGGATGGAATATCAAGAGGAAAGTAAGATCAGAAAAGTGAAAAAACAATCGAACTAGAGAGGAAAAAAACGTTTTTCTATTTTTCATGAGATAATCATGAGCGAAGGAAAAAATGTTAATGTGAAACTAAACAGGAAGAGAAATATTTGGAAGAAAAGACTCAGTCTAAGAAAGGAAATAAGGAAGGAAGGGAGGAATGGAGGGAAGGGAAGGGGAGAGAAGAGAAGAGAAGGGAAGAGAAGGGAAGGGAAGGGAAGGGAAGGGAAGGGAGAATTTGAAAGAGTACATCATTCTCGAGGTCTTACACACCAGTATGACAGCCACCAGTCAGCAAGCATTGAAATCACCTGCGCCAAAAAAAGAAAAGAAAAGAAAAAACTCGACTTTACGAGTAGGAATAAGACGATATCAAGATATGAGCACAACGAGACCTGAGAACATGCGCGAATGCCAGCGCAAAATCTCTGGTGGCGTTTCTAAGTACGGTACAATTTTCAACCAGTGATAGCGCACGTAGTTTCTCGAACATTTTTAGAAGTCCTGATATCAATGTCTATGGATGGTTTTTACATACGAAATCTTACTGATTTTCATGAGATGTTCATAGCCGCCATCTTGGTTTGCAATCATTCCCTAGAGAATAAAATAACAAAAGACACAGCCGCCATGTTGGTTGATATAACAAGAGAATTCATTAAAAATCTTTTGTAAAGTTCAACCAACATGGCCTTTGACGTCACATGAAAACCAGCCGCATTGACCTTGTATTTTCTTTGCTTTGAATAAACTCGCAAAATTATTGCTTACCTGAGCCAAAAGAAACAGAATCAAAACGAAAATGGCAGCACAGACGTTGTGCAGGGACTTGAAGTACGAGATGTATGTTGCTATGGAAACAGCCCCTTCGTGTTTGCATTCTGCCTTGTCATGATTTTCCTCTTCCTGCAGATGAATCAGCACAACAAGACGACCATCAATCAACGTATTCTTACATTTGACTATCAATTGAATTAATATTACACTCAATGGACCATTTGCATGATGCAAGGCTATAGTTAGTAACATATTCTCACCAGGGCCCCCACACACAATGCCTCCAGCTTAGTTCAGTTATGGAGATTATAGCCCGGAGGCGGTCGGGAGCTGAAACCTCCTGTGGTCAGCAGGAGAACATGCGGGTTGGGCGTCACGAGGCCTCACTCCTTCTGTCGAAAGGTAAGAGACAATTTAGTGATGACGCACATTCCTGATTGCGTTTTGCTTTTAGCTCTTTTAACCTAGGATTATAGAGGCTATTGTGCGCGGAGTCCCCGGTAAGAATAGGTATCCATCACTACTTACAAAAACAGGCACTTGGAATGCAACGCTGTCACCCTCGTTTTCTTCCAGGATCTCAGTCACATGATGTGCCGATTCAACTTGCGGGCGAACCCATTCCATAAATTTAGACGAAGAGGAGCTAGCGGTACTATGACGACGGTGACGTAACTCGCTTTTTGGTGTGACAGTTTCAGCGATTCTCTGCAGCTCTTCTTCTTCGTCTAAATGCTTTTTCAGTGGACACATGGAAACAAGATCGATCCCTGACAGACGAATGTCATCAAAGCTTCCTTGCGCTGCGATTTCACCCTGAATTACAACAGACAAAATAATAATACACGTGCTCACGTTACGACGGTCATATTTTATGACAGAATAGCAATTTTTTTTCGCCTCAAAGAATGTGATTCTATCCTGTGTAGGATGGTTTTATTGTTTCTTCCATTAAACATGGATGCCTGCACGAGATTATGCATTCCTTGTATCCCTACCCTCTGTCCCAGAATAGTACCTCTACTAGAGCGATGCGATCAACTTCCTTGACCCTTACCACCCCCCACAGTAGTACCTCTACTAGAGCGATGCGATCAGCTTCCTTGACCCTTACCACCCCCACAGTAGTACCTCTACTAGAGCGATAATGTGATCAGCTTCCTTGACCCTCCCCCCCCCCCCAGTTGTACTTCTGCTAGAGAAATCATGTGATCAGCTTCCTTGACCCTGACCACCCCCCACAGTAGTACCTCTGCTAGAGCAATAATGTGATCAGCATCCTTGATGTATCTGAACTGATGAGTGACCAGAATACGAGCTTTGGATGCTAAATAACCACGAATACATCTATCACAATGAAAAAAGCAAAATAAGTGAAAATACCTAGCAATTATACCGAACCGAATACCGAACATGTACATGGACTTCATCACTGGCTACTCACTGAACAATCCCTTGCTGCATACCTTTTGTATAAATGATTACCAACATGGATATCCACAGCACTGAGTGGATCATCCAGCAGGTAGATGTCCGCATCAGAGTACACAGCTCTACAGTGTAAAATAAAACCTCGATCGCCTCAACAATGACAACACCGTTTCGGACAATTCACAGTTCCCTGATTCATATAGTTAGGGCTCGAACACACGATGCGACGTTCCCTGCGACCTTGCTTGCAGCGGGGTAATCGCACCGTGTGTTCACCCGTGCAACTGTTGCGCTCGATCGCAGAAGTAGAAACCAGTTCTACTTTTACGGGTGGACACACGATTTCCCCGTTCCAAGCGTCGCATCGTGTGTTCAAGCCTTACACCAAGACAAGGCAAGACAAGTGCTGATTACTGCAACTTATATATGGTTTGGATGGATGTTATTCATCCTAAGAATACATAAAGAGAATCGGTTATAGAAGATAAAAAGCTCTCATATTCCTTTGAGAAAGTTTAGACGCTATGATTGGTGGATGTATTGTTCGAGTGCTTCTATGAATTATTTAATCCCTGGCAGTGTCAGTTATGTTTGGTTTCCATACAATGTCAGAGCAGCCACATTGGAGGAATTATCAAAGATTTCATTCTATTGTTATCCAACAACGCCATCACCTCACCTTGCCAATCCTATTCTAGCTCTTTGTCCTCCACTGAGGGAGGTTCCTCTTTCGCCTACCATCGTCATGTCACCATCGGCAAACAGCTTCAAATCCTGCAGGGAAGACAAATAAAACCGTCAGAAGAACTTGGATATGACAATTCTCGACGTGCACTGTTACCTTTCCCTCTGAACAATGTTTTACATATAGGATTCAATTACCCTTTCCAGTGCGCACACTTTGATAACCTCTCTGTAGTGTGCTTCATCGTAATCTTTACCAAATATGATGTTTTCTTGAACGGAACCGTTGTAAACCCAGGCTTGCTGGGAGGCGTAGGCTATCTTTCCGTAGATTTTCATGGATCCCTCTTTGAAAGGTAACTCGCCTAAGATAGCCTGGAGGAATGAAGTCTGAAGCAAAAAGTGTTCATTAGTCTTAAGCCATAGCTGTAAACGTCAGTAAAGAAGAAGAAAAGTAACAAAAGCAAAGGCAAAATGGCAACCACAGGAGCAACAGTGACAGAAGCAGCAAAAACAACAGCAGCAACAGCTACAGAAGCAACTGCAGCAGCATCAAAAGCAGCGACCCCAGCGGTAAGAGGCAATGCATTACCAGCACACACCATCCGTGTTTTCCTAAATATCTTACTAACCTTCCCAGATCCAATCTCACCAATGATGGCCATCAGTTGGTTCTGAGAGAAAAGAAAATATATGACATCTTAATCACAAGGAACCCATCAATAATTGAGCTGCAAAACAAAGTTCTTGTATCCTGTCTTTCTTTCGGTTCACCGCAACAAATCTTTATAGCGTAGTACTGGGTTCTAGTCGAGTTCGCAAAGCATCTATGGATTGTTTGGAGGGACAGGAATTACAAGGAAAATATGGAATATGGACGAGTGTTTTTCGAATTGCTAAGGACTAGATGCTCAGGATTAATAACAGCAGAATTTCTCTTCTTCTAATAGTAGCCACTTCCTAAACTGAACCAAACTAGACTGTTTTATTGATTCTCTAGGAAATTTTGCTCCTGGAATGTCTTCTTCCTTTAAAATATTGCTTTCTTTGGACACGTTTAAACACTATGAATTAGGAGCAGACACCATTTTTTCACGTCTTTCCAAACAATCCCTAGATGCTTTGCGAACTCCACTGGAACCCAGTCCTCCACTCAATTCGAGAGAGGCGAATAGGCCTTTTCTGAGATAGCGAACATGATGCATTGTGGTTTAGCTTCGGTACAAACATCTATCATTCATTATCTCTTATATGATGTTGTTTGTACCGAAGCTAGACCACTTAATGCACCATGTTTTTCTATCACAGAAAAGACCTATCGGTATCCTATAGACGTTTTTCAAAAATGGCGCTGAGGTCACATGGAAGCGAGGCTGGTAATAGTTGTAAATAAATCTGAAACCAAAACTGCTTTTCGGAGAAACCTCACCTGGTTAACGTCAAACAAAAACGTTAAATTTCTAGTGGTTTCTGTCATTTGGCCGTTACTGGCCATTTGGGTTTCAGATTATTTACAAATATTACCAGCCTCGCTTTCATGTGACCTCAGCGCCATTTTCAAAAACCTCTATTGTCATCCCGAGAGCCTGCAGTCTCTTGGTCAGCATCGAGGAACTAGGTCAGAAGTGGATTATGCCAGGACATAGCTTCTAGATGCTGACCAAGGGAAACGCAGGCTCTGGGGACAAAATTGAGGCGAAAGCTCTAAACAGCGCATGCGCAGATACTAAGATTAAGTGCCTTAACTGGATTGACAAAAAAATCAGTCTTACCTGACCAACACTGAAGCTGATGTTATGAAGAGTTGGTTTGCTAGAGTCCTGTTACAGTAAAACAACATAACAGCACATTAAAGGGGTACTTGGATGAAAATCAATGAAAATTTAAAATGGCTTGAAACTTAGGTAAACCTATCATCTATACGATTCCAATAATCACAATGAAGCAAACTTTTTTTCACATCCAAAAGAGAGGGATAGAAATTGTCAAGTTTTTTAGCATCTAAATTGTGAGTAAATGATGTCATTTACCTGTACTCAACTCTATTGTTCTTTTAGGTTTGAAACCAAAATTTCTCTCTGTGATGATGAGCTTAAAATGTAGATTTTTGGCAGAGAGTAGCTAGTTATTTAGCTATAATCATTTACATATAGAAATAATCAGTTTCCAATTTTCACCAATTTTCATCCAAGTAGGCCTTTAAGATTAAAACGAAAACAGTAGAATGGTTGTAATAGAACTAGATTAACAGTAATTCACTAACTATCAAATAATACTTATACTTATCAATTAGACATCACAAAGCCACGCACCCTTGGCATTACATACGCACAGGGCTCGAAATAACGGCAGGTCAAGGGACAATGTCCCGCCAAATTTGCTACTTGACCGGCCAAATCAGATTTTGAAAGGACAAGTTGACCGGCCA
>WUAP02042340.1:0-18593 GCA_015163945.2 Stichodactyla helianthus | reverse complement strand
CTACTAAACTACTAAACTGTAAACAGGATAAACATGACCACTACTAACAAGATTAACCCACTTGCTATGATCAGTGAAATTAAATCACTTTCTCTGTCAGAACTACTAGTCCTTTGACGCTCTGATCCATGTGGGAGGCGTGAGAAAAATTAGACATGCGCAGACCATAATGAATACAGAGCATGTAGAGCAGGTTCAGATTGGTCATTCTCAATCAACAAAAACATATTCTACTACTGAGATGCTTAGTATTGTTAGTGACAAATCAGCGTTTGTGTTGATGTTAAATCGGATATCTCTATTAAATCATTACACTGAAAAATGTCAAGATTTTCCTTTTCATCCATTATTCATTCTCTCAAATTTGAAACATTTTGGTTTTCATATTTCATATTTTTTTCATGCGCAAAATCCAATCTTGGGCTCCCTGTATCGTGATGATCATGGATATCAATTCTGTCTACCGATATCGTGTTACCTTGAACAGCGTATATTTGCCATTCATCTTCTTCCTAAGCATCACAAGTGCTGCATCTGTCGCCTCGCTGTCAGAAGGAAAGAACGGTTCTTCCAGCGTGTTGTCTTCGTCTGAATCAATTGTCGCAGGCTGAAATAAATTGAAAATAATTCAGAAACAAAACAAGTAGTGATCACACTAGTATAGATAACAAATGATAACAAATAATTATTCACTCATGATTGTAAGCTGCGCGGCTGCCTATGGCGCCTTAAAAGGCAGTCTGTAAAAATTCACATTAATCATTGTAAAGCGCCTTTGATTATATCCACATAGAAAAGACGCTATATAAATCATAAATCATTCATTCATTCAAATGGGGTATCATAAATGAATGTTTAACACCGTCTGTGGATAAATATGCTAAAGGCCCTGTTACACTGTGCAATTTTCCCAGCAACTTGCACAATGTAACAGAGGTCGTCTCGCAACGATTTTTGACCGCTTACGTAACGCGTCGGTTAATAAGAGACAGCCCTGTCTCTTCTTGGTTATTTAGGGGATTTGAATTAACTTATTAACTCATTAACTTATTAACTGATGTGTACGCTAACAGACCCCTCTCGGCCAATCCTTTATTGCTGAGAGGGGGTCTGGGAGAATTGTTAATTACGTTTTGTAATATTTAAAATGGCGCCCGCCTCGCTTTGAATCAGACAAACTAATCAGTGATTGGTTGCAAAGGACGTAAAATAACATCGCTGTTGTGTTGACCAGTCATCGTCTGACCCAAATCTGGTCAGACGCCGTTTCAAAGGTGTCTTTTCCGGTATATTTGATTTGAATCTAGCTTGATGATATGTGAATTTAGACTTTGTTTGTTTGTGTCCTCTTCGGTCCAGTCGCGTAGGCTTGAAGCCTATCACCGACAAAAGTTTATGATATAGGTATATATTTTTACCTCAGAGAGTCCCCTAACGCAGAATAGCATAAATATATCCACAGCTCGTTTACTGGTGCGTCGATTCCATCCACCCGAAGAAGTAAACTCGTGGATCACAACCTGCCAACGTTACAAAGAAAAATGATTTCAACGTTAAATCTCAGCTACAACCGTCATTCCTTTGGGACGGCCTTCCGTAAAGATCCCCTTCTCTCTCATTCCACGATATTTTCAAAACATCATAGGACTGAACTAGGACTGAACTTCAGTGTTCTCACATCTCGAGCAGTCCTAATTCTTATAACAAATCGACACAAACGTAAAGATAACCTCAAAAACGCCGTGCATAAGAAGATGTAGTTCACTCATGGTCCAGTTGAGTATTTCGCTGGCCATTTTCTTCATCTGTAGTTTGTCTAACGAGTCTGATCTCCCAAGATGACCGCTGCCTCGGTATCGACGCTGCTTCGGCTCAACAGAGGAGTTTAACTGAGAGAAGAACAAAACCAAGAAATATGAACATCGTAAACGATAGCTGATTGATGGAGTTTAAAGAAGTTTTCGATCGTATGAGTGGAGACGTAATGACCTACAGCACGCACACGGTACGTACACTTAAATGGCTTCGCATTGTTTTCATGTGAATCATCCAATCACAACACGTAGCTACGGTTACGGTAAGTTACCGTACTACTAAAGTACGGCTACAAATTCGCCTTACCATTTCCCACGCATACGAAATCCGCTCTAATTAATGAAATATACGACCATACTGGTATGCAAAGGACAGAACGAATGGAACTGATATTTAAATGCAGGTAACTAATAGGCTATTTCCGAGTTCTCGAAAAAGATGCATCGTGCTAAATCACACTTTTTGGCGTGAAACGACTGACTTGTTCTGTTGTCACTCTTTTCTCTATGACTTGCTCGTGTTTCACTAGTAAAAATAAACTTTTAAACAACAGAAAAAGTCAAAGAAATGTCAGTCGCTTCACACCACTAAGCGCGATTTCGTAAGGAACGGGAGTGGCCTATTATCCATTCTACTTACTGCATTTATTCTATTCAATTGATCTTCGATCTTCCTTTGTGCTTGCATCAGTTTTTCTCTATCTGGGTTACGACGAGGAGTTGCTTTACGAATTCGACTCAACAGTAATGGATACCTACGTACAAAACCATAATAATAAATAGTGCATGTCACATCAGAATTAGCTGTCCGCTACCAGCTTTATTTTTACAGACGAAGGCGAGATATTAGTGTAGACGATGGATAACACTTATTCTTTAAGGCCACAAAATATGGGAAAGAGATGGGAGACAGGGCCAACGCAATTTAACTCCCCTAGCGAGCAGATGTAATTACAAAAGGTAGCACCTTCTCCTCAGTTACTCTAACACCCTGAGTGTTGGTCCGGCCGGGGCTTGAACCCATGAGCCGGGTCCACGCACCACAAACCAGTGCTGGAATAAGGTTTTGCACAATTATTTGTTAACTTCCATGTTGGATGAGCGACAGAGCTGGTTACACCTTAGGAATGCAATTCTTTCTCATGCGTATTGTACCTGCCATCCAACAAGGCTGCTGTCACGTGACAGTCTATGTGCGCGTTTGTTTTAGTGGTGTTTGGATCAATCGATACTTTGTACTCACTTCATTATTCTTTGGACCGGAGCCAAAAGGAAAGAGTTGAGATCCATTTTTCGGCACTTTGGATTTTCTCTGCACGTGACCTGACAAGATAATAAAGTCTATGAATTTTAATGTAGTCTTGATATAGCTCATACGACCCTCAAAATTCCAGACACGACTGTACTTTTTGGCTTTCATCCAATTCATACCTACAGGACTCTGAGTGTAGTGTAAGGTAAGGAGCTCGAAACAGGAAAAGTACATTATCAGAATTGAGATGAAGACTGGAGGGATTCTTGTGCATGTGGTCTTTTTCTGACAGTCGATTTTTATACCGTGAAGACAAAGCCTGCCGCTCAGCCTTAGGGAGCGGGCACGAGAAAGTGTTTCTGCGAAAAACAAACTCACGTTTAAAAAGATCTTCAGTAACTCATTTTTCTTTTGTAAAGATTCGAGAAGAGTTGATGCCGAATTCTAAAAGAAGAAAATAGAATCAATTAGCTCATTCATAGCTGTCAAGCACCGACTTTAAATATATGGTTTCCCATCTCAGACCACGTGTCATTCGCTTGAGAATAAGGATCTTTATTTGAGGCTCTTCAAGTTGAGTGCAATCTTTCCAAGCGAAGCGTTGCCAAGGACAAAGAAATATTGCGCAAGGGAAGGAAACGTGGTCAGAAATAGGAAAACATGACCTCAAAGCAAAGACTGGTTTTTCATTCTAGACTCGAGCTGTTTTATTATACTTCACTGCACTAAGTGAAACGCACTATTGACCACTTTCCGTTCATCGGTTAGTCAAACACAAGGTATTCAACTTAAGGTGAGAGGTACAGAGTCGAATTATTCTTTGAAACCACCTTGTACATGTAGCTTAGACTGGATGTTTCGTGTTTGACACAGATGCCCAAGAAATGCATAATTGAAAGTGGTCATTCATGTATCCATGCAAAGTGCCTCTCAAATTTGGTGTCAAATGTAGAAACGCGCGAAATGCTTTTTGGGCAGGGATCAGAGATGTATCAATTTAGAATCTATTTCAAGCAGTTACTGGCAACATTTGTGTTTCTTTATTTTACCTCTACTATTGATGTCGAAGGACAACTTCACGTAATTTACAATCTTTACCTGTTTTGAACAGTAAATCTCGTACGACTGGAAAAGATCAACACTTTCTAAAAAGATACTGCCAACATTGACATGGGAAAATTCCTATGGAAAAAACACCCAAATAAAGTTAATTTTAGTCTTACATGCACGAAAACTTACCCCCACCATGTTCCTAGTTTGACCGGACTAATAAACAAAAATATGCGTTAGCAAAAGAACTAATGTGGTTTGATTGATTCACCTCGTCTCCCTTGGATACAGAAACTTCTAGACCATTCTGGATACGCCGTGAAAACTTGGTGCTTACTTCAACAAGCTCCTACACGAACCAACATGACAGTGATTTTAAGAAAAGTGAAATGATAACAAATGCTTTAAACGAGATACTTTGACTTCTCATAAAATTCAAGGCGTAAAGGCGTGGTGTCACTCGGTAGGCGCAGTGGTAAAATTATAGAAGGTTTTTGAGCTGTCGTTGACGAAACCTTACCAGCGACTTAGAGAAGGCGGATCCACACAGAGTAATTTTTAGTTCCGTAGTATACGTACCTGAAGATTCAAGAAAATCTCTGCCAAATTATCAGGTTGAAGAATACCCCCTGACTGAAGAGGACTGTAAAACTCCTGCAAACAAAACACATGCAACCGATCATTAAGAATGTTGGCAGCCTTGATAATATTCCCTTAAAATAGAGCGGTTTTATATAAATGCAGCCTGCATTTCATCCAAAGAAACTTTCGGTTGGTTATGAAAACTACAGATGCAACGCAGTCGGGCTACTCTGAGTTAGATTACAGCACGTACACCGTACGGGTATGCGGTAACAAGGCAATGGCTTCCCATTGTTTTCGTGTAAATCATCCTATCATCCTATCATCCAACATGTTGTTACGGTTACATTTAAGCACGGCGGTACTTTTACGAATTTCTGGTATCGTTTCCCTCTGTACGGAATCCGCTCTAGAACAGCTTTCGCTAGACTGCAGAATAACCCGCAAATCATATGCACATAATAAATTCTACTGTTGTATGGCTCGTTCTACAAAGAGTTTCGACAACTTGCATATGATTTGCGGGGTATTCTGCAGTTGCTCCACGTTTAATCCTGGAACTATTTTAAAACTTCTTAGCGTTGGACTCACTGGACTGGACTGGATAGGACTGGACCAGTATTATTTTATTGCATGTACGTGCGATAGGCAATAGTATACAGTTTTAATAGCGATTACTCATCGAAAGGTTTACATGTTGATGTTTAATATACACACGCAACAAACACAGTAAAATCCGACTGATGACGCTACACGGATGACGAAGCACGTGGTACAAACACACAGTTCGCAATGTTAGCCGGTTAGTAAAATATAAACACGGAACGTCACTACGACACGGATTGTTACGGAACGCCCTTGTTGAGGCATATTGGCCGCAACATTGCAATTCCATACATTTTGAGTCCATTTTGAGTCCATTCCATTCCAGTTCACGTTTTACAACATGCCTTTACGTGGTATACCAATCATCTTACCTCTTTAAGGATTTGTAAATCGTTTCCATAGTTTATTTCTGTTTGTACCAGTTCAATGATGGCCTCTTTCCTCTCAACCCTTCGTTCTCTGCACTTGGTGCATATTGATGGATCTGTGGAATTTGAGGCTCCTGGGGACATGTCTTGCCCACTAGATGAAAAAAGAAAATAATGGATTTTTTTTTTTTTAATACAAAACGAAATTAATGACTTTTCACTTGATTGTGGGCAGCTTTTTTTAAAAAGGAACATGTGTGGCATAGTTAGTTCGTGCACTGCCCGCTAAGCGAGAGGTCCATGATTAGATCCTCAGTGACCTCACACACTTGTTTTGACTTCTCTCTAATCCGTGTAGCTTTAAGTACCCTTAAAACGGAGCACTAATGGAGAGAGGGGGGTAAAGTGTGCACCATCGGCTGTCACTGATACCAGCCTTGTAGCTGAACAAACTCTTTCCCAGGACCTTTTCGAGGGAAGGAACTAACAATTAACCAGACAGAACGCTTTTTTACCAGTAATTACATTTTTCTCCAACTTTGTCAAAAGATTGATTTTTCACCTGTTCTTTCAGAAAATTGAAAGAAAAATATAGAGTACCGTGCAAAATTTTAGGATTTTGCCCTGTTGAAGTTCAAACCGATATGGTTCTCTGATACATTTTTGAAGGAAATTCAGCGGCTTTGAACTTTATTTTGTGCGCGCGCACAAATCGAACGTTCTAAAGTAGTCAGCCACCTTAAATAAAGTTACTTCTCCTTTACATTTTAGCAAAAATAATCACAACAACGTCAGAGCAATGCACAGTGAAGTTTGCATAGCCCTACGAAAACTGCTCTAACTGTATTTAAACAGTCTAAATAGGCTTATAGTATGGGATGTCTTGTACCTCAACCGTGACAGTGTCGTATCTTAGCAACCTGCATGATCGGACGTGTTCTCTTCTATTCGATCAATGGATATTTCATTTCCGTCCGTACCGTAACGGCGCAGTGTACCACGATTTTTCAAATTCAAGCTAAGTCCGATATACAAGACTATACCAACCTTCTGTCTTCGGGAACGTAGAACTTTTGGCAATCAATGCATTCAACCTGAAGAGACAAATTATACACCTGTGAGTCTTCTGAAAAGAAAAGAGTTTAACTTACAGAAATACCAGGTAATTTTATTAGTTATCAGAAAATTAAAAATAAGAAAACACATGGTGCATCGGAGGGACGTAAAAGAACCTCTGAAGATCACGAAAACAAACTCTGACAGTGACCATCCTTATTGTCAGATCTCTATTAATGATATCTTAATGTGTTTAATAGGCATTTGCATGATGGCGTAATTTACTGCCAAGACCAGTAACGCTTTGAGTGGCTTCTATTGTCAGGCAAATTTTACCAATTGTCTCTTTATTCCCAGGAGAGTAGAAAAATCTGAATAACCAAGCATTTTGACAAAGCGTTCTGGTCTTGGTAATAAAATGACGCCATAATGCAAAGGGCCTATTGTGGGATGATTTCAGACCATCAGCTAAACTAAATAACAGCAGTCGGTATCAACCGATGACCAGTATCAGAATATAATTATGGAGCTAAGAAAATATATAATATGCAATTACAAAAATACGAAATATATAAGAAAATAAAGTATATAGCATTAAAAATTGTGAATAAAACGTATAGAGACAAATAAGTATATAATTTTAATAGATTTAAACTAGAAGCAAATGAAAATATAGATAAAAATTCTATACTAAAGCGTCAAAAAAACATCATCGTACGTTGCAACAATGGCTATTCTTATCAAGAGCTAAAAAATACTTGAAAACCGCAGCTTTAGACTTGCTAGTGTTTGTAATTCTCGTATCTCTGTTAGTAAATTATTCCTACATTCTCATTTAGTGCGATACACCGTGGAGACCTCGAGTCCTATCTTGCAGCACCAGCCCTCCAGTAAATTTGCAGATTAAAGAAACAAATAATAGATAAATCATTTCTTACCATATCCTCGGTGATTGCTGGTGCTACATTTTTCATTCTTTTGCTGGCAATCTCCTTCGATTTCTTGTTTTTCTTAGCCAGATCTTGCCAATGCCGCGCACTAGCGGCTACTATAGACCAGTGCTTCGAGCTCTTTAACACGATATCTTCCCAGCTACGCTTGTAATTATGGTCTACACCCATGTCTCCTCCGATTCCGCTATCCGTTCTCTCCACCTCAACGTCACTCTTCTTTCTGTTTTCTGTTGAGAAAAAAATACATATAAAGTATGAGAAGAATCCATGTGATCCTGAATTTTAAAGTTTATGGTTTTGTCCAATTAAAAAGTGTTTTTAATGGAAGAACGCTGGCGGTTTCCTGCGGTTTTTTTATTGGTCCAAGAGGAATGAGAGGATGAATGTCTTGTGTAAAACAAAGTCTGTAATGTACTAGTTAATTTAAATCTGGACTACCCCCGGGACAGGGCGGGAAATTAACGAGGAATACGGGGAATTTAACACGTATTTCAATGGTTTTAACAATCCTAACAGGACCTAACAGCAAGTCTTCTCCGGGGACCGGGAAAAATTGCTAAATTTAACACTGCGGGAATGTTAAATTCCCCGCCCTGTCCCGGGGATCGGGTGGCGGGGTTTTCAATTGACTAGCGCATGTGATTTTGAATCGAAATTTCGTTCTCACATCCTATATTAACCTTACAGTAAGCTGAAAATTCGAATGACTTTTTTAATTTGTCCTGATTTTTCAAATTTTCAATATAGTTCTTAGCTGCATTGCGTCTTAGCTGCATTGCGATTACACAGTTTCTTGCAATTGTTTACATATTGCACTGAGAATCATTTTATCCAATTGTCATTATCTTTACAGCCGCTTTTGTTAAATATCAGAGCAAATTTCGTACCTGATATTTGCTGCTCTTGAGCCTGTACGGTCTCCAATTCTGCTGCTATCGAATCAGTCTCGAACTCGTACATATGAGCAGAGCCACTATCAGCACTGGCATTACTGTGGAAGCTTTCCCAGCGTTTTCTGTTCCCTGACCTGTCAGATTCGCTTCCATCAAGTTCACTATGCCAACTACCGCTATCATCCAAGTCTATATCCGTTGAATACAAACTACTAGTGATGCTTAGAAGACTATTGTGGACGCCATTTTTTCGTAGTTGTCCTTGAGACGAAGAATCTGTAGATATTTTTCTTTTAGTAACGGCATCTTCCCTTGCGAAATCTCTAGCAAATTTCAGTCGATTGAGGTCTTCTTTAGTTGATAATCGTCGTTTGTTGAGTAATTCTATGTCTACCTTTTCTTCGCTTAAAGAACTCGAAGGTCTTTCAATCTGCTCCTCATTTTGCTCATAATCATATCCATTTTCAGTTTTAACTTCGCCTTTCTCTTTTCGTTTTAAAAAAGGCGAATTATTAGGAGACTTTCTCAACTTTAATCTATCTTTCGCTGCCGCCCAAAACGTCTTTGAACTCTTTTGGGCTTTTTCACTTTCCTTCTCGTCAGACAAGTCTTTGTCGCTTTGAGCTAAGCGCTGAACTGCTATCGAGTCTAATGTTTCGGGAGTCAAAGATTTCCTGTGTCTAGTTGACTTATAAACATCAGCTATCGTTATTTCTGATTTATTCTGACTTGTAGAATCAAAGAGTTTAGATTTCAGTTCATCTTTTCTGATTCTTGATCTTGGAGAAAGATCTTCAAATGTAGTTCTTTTGTTCCCTTCGTCTTTAGCATCGTTAAATTTCAAGTTATTATTTGTATCCGTGTTTTGTCCTCCGGCACAGGAATTCTCGGTTGCCAATTGTAATGCTGTTGAGGGAGTTAAAGACGAATAGCTTTTGTGAGTTAGTTTTGGAGCTTCTCTGTGATGTACAGCCGACGCTCGTCGTCCACCCCTTGGCCCTCGAACATTACCTTCAGGATGACCATCATTTTTATCATAATTTTCAACACTTTTATCAGAATCTATCTTGCTGTTCATACAAAAATCCAATTCGTCTGTTTTTGCAGAATTTATATTTCTTTCTTTCTTTACAGTATTAGTGGCTTCTTTTTTCTTTTCGCTTCTTTCATACAGCCCATATTTGAGCATAAGGTTGTGAATCACATCGTTCTGGGAGTAGTAACTTTCTTTGCCATTTTCACTGCCTTTCTCTCGCGTAGATCCCGAGGGATCGCTACGGGATTTGGTGGTGTCTCTAGAGCCCCTTCTTTCCCTTAAAGAGTATTTACTCGTTAAAAAATTAGTCGAACGAATCTTGTCTTTACTTGATACTTTCTTCTCTTTATATTCTACCTCTTTACCATTCGTATGTACATTTGATGGCTGAATATCTTCTTTTTTCCGTCCTAATTTCTTCAAATCCTCTTCCACACTTTGATTGGGATTTCTACGCTTAAATTCTTCAAAAGAAGGAATCGGAATTTGAGCTAAAGGATAATTCTTTCGTCTTTTGGATGCAGAAGACGGCGTCAATCTTTGGCTATTGCTCCCGCTTTCTTCATTATCCGAAGCAGTTAAATCCGAACACGAACGACTTCGGTGCAGCGTCGTGAATCCACCGAAGCTCTCCCGAGCATTGTCAGTTGACGTTGAATAGTAGGATTCGCCCGAAGGTCTTGAATTCGAACGAAGATCGGATGATGAATGATGCAAAATGGGACCTCCAAATCGAAAATCTTCATTAGCCAAGTGGCTAAAATCCATGGCATATCGGCCTTCTGTAGTAAAGGCAGAAGGTGGTGAGCCGTTATAAGAAGAATTGTTCAAGTAATCACGGCCTTGGTGCAAATATGTGTTGCTAGGCAACCCATAGACATTTCTATCTTGTGTTCGAACACTACGATAATCATAATTTTCATGTGACCTGTTTCTCGTGTCTGTTCTTTCCATGTATTCGCTATTAGTAGGCGGGAAGGAACGGTGTGTTATAAGAGGCGGTGGTGAATCGTACTCGTCATATCGACCTCCCGTCAAACCTGTCAAAGACGACGTCCTTGGTCGACCATACAAAGGAGAAGGACGTTCATAAACATCATGACTATCAATATTACTTAGATCTGACATCGACTGTGAAAGCCCATAGCGATTACTCGATCCTACAGGATTGAACTGACTATAGAAATGTCTGTCTCGAGGGATTCCCGTAAGGTACGGGTACTGATCACGTGTCCATTGGCTTTCATTCATGTCCTGTCCAAACGAACTCAAATCAGGCGATGAGAGAGTGCTTCGGAGTCGACGAGGAAGACTATGAGATGAGTATTGTGGATATGATGCTCCTAACGACTCGTCAGTAAATGCACCATGACCTACTCTAGTGCTGGGGTACTGTAAGGGAGAGGACGACGGACGTACTTGGTAGGGAGGGTACAGGTAGTTTTCGTCGACCTGTACAGGCGTCTGTGGTCGTATGAACGCTTCGCTGCTGCTTTTACGAAGCCTTGGAGGGTGAGATAGTTTCCTTGTGATACTGGGTGGACTAGATAAACGCGCTTTGACCTTAAATATAAAGAACAATCCTTATCAGACAAAGCTAAAAACATTGACCGCGAAATCTAAAGGACTTCTTCGCCGTAAGGTCAAAGTAGCTTCCAGTGCTCTTAGCCAATCAAAAGCCAGAACACACTTAGCGCATCCAATCAAAATGCGCCATCACGTTTCCGGATAAGAAAGCTGGTTTTAAACCTTACATTCAATTGTTCTTGCGCTTCCTGGGTTTTCTTTCAGCCAATTAGAAACATGTCTAATTCTCCTCAATTGATTTTGTTTTAACGTCTGAAGGATCATTTTGCTTTGTTTTGTCTCAAAAATCATATTTAGGCGACAATGATTTTGTAATTAACGTGAAGTTTAAAATTTGATTCCAAAAGATATGAAACAAAAGATATGCTCGTACTGGTTTCATCAAAAGTAAATTGTCAGAAATTATTATATTATCATTTCGAGAAGAAAAGCGAAAAATGTCTGAATTGAAACATTTCTTTTGTTCAGAAAATACCGGAAAAAAATCTTCAATAAATGGAATAGATTATTCAGTAAATGAAAGCAATTTTATTTAGCTTGTAAATTATAGAAAAATCTGATAGACATTTGACACTTAGTCGACTCCATTTTCGTTGAGTGTATGTGTGTCTTAGTTAAGTTCTCTTCTTTAGTTTTTGGCTAGCTTTTCTCTTTTTTTCTATACTTTATTCTATAAATATCCCAGTATCCACTTACCATTTTCCAATTCACTCCACTGAAAAAGGGATGACTTCTGACATGTTGACCATTGTAGAACTGTCCTTTGAGCAGCCGGGTAACCAGGTCACGACCAAACACCGAGAGGGTACTGGGCAGGAAATCGGGTTTGGAAGCAAGACGCAAAAGCCTGTGGAGAAACAGTATTGAACAGAAACTGTTTTTTTTTTTTTTTTTTTTTTTTTTTTTGCTAGTAATGGATTGGGAAGCGTACAGTGCCATTAATAGCATTTTCAAGCATGTAGCGCATTTACTTTTTCGAAGTACTTTAGATTTCCCTCTCCAGAAACCACTAAGTTTGGTTTCCTTCGAAAAAGCCTTACACTTTATTATGTTTTTCTAGAGCTTTAGATTTGAAGCAAGGAAGAAAAAAAAACGCAATTTGACAGCAATGCTACAGATTTTGATATCAATAACAAAATTTCCAATAATGTTTAAAGATCAAACATTTAAAAATTATGATTATAGTATGAACTAAATATAAACAAACACTTCTAAAAATTAAGTATCCAGCTAAAACATTTTTCTAATTAACCCAAAGCGTGTATTTTTATAATTATAGATTTAATCATTATTGTGACTGCGTAGGAATTCACCAAACCAAGAGTAAATACGGTCTACCACAAGCGACAGAAAGTTGACAAACACTCGATAAGTTTGCAAAATATACAGCTATGCTAACGTCATGGAATCTTCTTGATAATAGTCCATGTCTGTTTTTGTTTATTTAGTAAGGGATCGTCGAAATAACCTCTGGTTCGTGCAAGTAAAGCCTGTCAAACTTTATTCTTTTTTTTTTTTTTTGTTTAATTATGAACGAGATTACGAGGTTAATCCGATTTGAAGTGTCGTTTAATCTAATTACTTGTACAGCTAGTTTCATGAAGAAGGCTTGAATTTTTCCTATTATCTCTGGAACATTTATTTCTGTGAATATTTCTGGTAGGTGTGAAAAACATCTGATGTACGTGTTGCCGTTTAAAAAATATTCAAAATGATAATAATAATAACGAAAAATAGAAAGCCACTTCTGATGTTCATTTAGGGATGATAATTACCGTTGGTTTTGTGTAATCGCTGATAGAGTTTACGGGGTTTTTACACTAAAAGGCTCGCGCCGTTTACAACAAGCAGTGGTCTCTGCGGCTACACTGTATGTTGACATGATGTTGATGCATCTGTAGTAGATTTTTCGAAGATCTGATACGGTACTTCGTACTTTAGCAACCTTATAAAGGTTAAAGCTAGCTCAAGATATAGTCTACGATCTAATAAGGGGATACTTTTAGTTGACAATGGAGCAAGAACAAAGAAGACCCTTGGGGATCGGGCATTCTTTTATGTAGCGGCACCAAAGGTGTGGAATATTTTACCGTTAGAAATAAGGAATAAGGGCAATTTTAGTGTTTTTAAAAAGTTACTTAAAACGCATTATTTTAGGGAAGCTTTTTATGTACTTGAACAGTAGAAATTTCGTATTTGAATGGCTAAGTAATCATTGTAGCAGCATTGTAATACATAGAAGTCTTTTACATAATCTACTTATTAGAGAAATTATAGTCTAAACATATAGAAATTTCTTATATAGTCCAATTATAGATAATTTCTACTGAGTTCTTATTGTAATTTTATTTGATATCTTAGTTTTACTCTTTATTTTGTGCTGCGCATTTGATCATATGTAAATGTTAATTTGCGCAATATAAATATTAAATATTATTATTATAAATATTAAATGTTATTACTCGTAGTGTGATTTTAGAAAGTGGTTGATAATGGAGATATATTGATGTTGTTGTCAGTGATGAGGACATGCAATGGCTGAATATGGTTTGTGTGATATTGGTGATTATTTGTAACCACGTGTACCCTGAAAGTAATAATGATCATATGGATGATGATAGTGATGACAACCATGAAGGTGCAAGGTGTTGGTGAATGAAGTTGATGGTAGAAGTGTTGGCAGTGATGGTGGTAATGCTTAATGAGTGATGAAGATCGGGATAATAGTGGTGGTTGGTGGTGAAGATGATAATTATGGTCATAGAGTGTCAATGATAGTATTTATGATGGTAATGGTGAGTAATGATGATCGTCTTTGTAATTGTGATAGGTGATAATGTTGACAATAAATGATGGTGGTGTTGGTGATGAAGAAGATGATGATGATGGTAATGATGATGATGGTGGTGGTGTTGGTGATGAAGAAGATGATGATGATGGTAATGATGATGATGGTGGTGGTGTTGGTGATGATGAAGATGATGATACTGCAAGTGTTCATGTCTGGCTGAACGACTCACTTTTGTCACTTAACCTCGCGCAACTTAAAAACATTTCCACTGCAACCAATTGATGATGCCAACAGTATTATAGTATTATAGACCATGCACTAGTCACTTATATTCCTAGTTTACATACAACGCAGAATTGGCAATAAACTGAAGGACACTTCCAATTGCTAAGCCACTATATGTGGACATGACTTCTGACTTGCACAAAAAAAAAAAAAAAAAAAAAAAAAAAGATGTAGACAAGAAGCAGTTAAGTTAGCAGTGCATAAAACTTAACTACTCAATCAAACTAACTCAAATTAGCCCTACAAACTATTAAGTCTTAGCGTCTACATACATTTTTATTTCGTGAAGGTAAAGCGTTTTTAACTCGATATTCGTGCGTCTTGCAAAACCTCGCTACTATTCTAAAAAGAAATATCGAACTCAGTGCGTGAACAGAATATTTATAATTAGTTAGCTTCAATATGGTTGCTCAAAAGATCACGTATAAAGAACTAAAAACACAATTAAATGGTTAAGTTTTATTGTTCAGAAGGAAATCATGATGTTAGCACACAGTTTGCACCCACTACACACTCCCATGGTCGTATCAACCATTGACTTACCTTTCCTGTTTTGATGTTTTATTGTTCAACAAGCTCGTCAGCTTGTCTTGTGAAAACAATTGCAGCACAATCATACCAAGAAGTTGAAAATCAATTTTGACTTCGCGCTCTGTTAATTTTTCATGTGAGTTTTCGCAAGGATTTTCCCTCGCGAAGCCATTTATTTGACACACACATTCCTGTCTAGTCCAGTATTTCTTTCCCCAGAAACTTCGCCATAACACTACGTGTCCAGTGTTATCTATTAAAATTTTTTCCAAGTCAAGTTCTCCGTACAAAAGTCCATTAGAGTGTAACTCTTCTAATGCAACTACAATCTCACTAGCGTAAAAAATAACCAAATCTTCAGTAAATGGTCTATTCTCTTCGTATAGTGTACCCAGAGTTGTTTCTCCGATGTGTTCAAGAATGTAATACAGTTTAGAATTGGTTTGAAAAGTAAACTTCAGATTGACCCAAAACTTGGACAGACCATCTTGAACTTCCTGGACTCTCGCACTTGTTGGCGACCGCAAGACGTTTTTCCTCGGTACGACTTCCATACAGTACAACCTCCCGGTAACTTTGTGTCGAACTTTGAAAAGTTTTGAGGCTTCATTTCTGCGAAGAAACTAAAATAAACTGTACAATTTAGTATTAGTTTAAAAGTAAACAGACACTGACGATTATTTGAATCAAAGTTGACGACTAATTGAGTTTCTCAGTGTCTCTCAGTGAGGTTTTTTTGGGAAAAATTTGGCTAAACTTACCGCTTCAACTTCAAAACAATCCGTCCCATGCTCGAAACTCATGGACATTTCTCTCTTATTTCCAAAAGGCGAAATATTTCAGTAACAACGAATTTAGTTTCTGCTTTGTGGACAGCATGTCAACGCTGCTCTTTGGAAGCATTGTTGTTCTTGAAAGTTTTAAAAACTTCTAGTTTCGCCCGTTTTTGATTTAGTATTCGAAGCTAGTTTTAGTATCTTGCCGAAATAAGTGAGCAATGCTCAGCATATTCTAGGATAAAAGTTTCTAAGTTTCTCAAGATTGCTAGTCTAATTCCGCTAAAGAAAGTATTAAGGTCAAATCTCTGTTAAATGTTTAGAACTGATTTCCATAATTTGATTGACAAAGAGATTTTCTATAGGCTCTATAATGTAACACCCACGTGAATTACAAAACCAAGTCAAACGACATGTCATTAAACAAACCAATCGAGCTGCGAATCCCATGTAATGAATTTTCAGATTAAAGACGTGTAAAGGTCGTTTTTGAATCTTTCTCTGTGAACTTTTCGACCTTGTATACAGACCTTGTATTTCAAAGATTTTGGGTTGCGCATTAAAACTAAAATTCACCCAATGAACATGTAAATTTTTATCATGAATCGACAAATTAGATAGCTCTAAATCTATAAGCTACTTGAGCATAGAAAATAAAACCACAAACAAACAAACAAACAAATAAGTTTACATGAAGATAAAACCCGTTAGTTTTGGTCAAAAAAGCGCGCCAAAAGTCTTTTGGTTATTGAGAGGCCGACTGTTGCAGTGCAATAAAAGAATCATTAAGTTCAGATTAACTTAATAAAGAAATAACGATATTAAAAACACCTTAAAGTCTACCCTGACAGAGCGTCACGGTTGTCGTTGCTAAGCTAGTTTCAATCCTTAACGCGTGGCAACCATATGTAGTTGTAGTAAACTAGGTAGTATCGCACCAACCAACAGATATAAAAAGAGATCTTTAACAAAAGCCCAGGGATCAATTAGGCATTATTAAGATAAATCTGAATAAAACTCAAAGAACAATGATCAAAATCTTTTAAAACCATCGCTTTTGTGGAGAGGCAACAGCAAAATCTGCCGGTCCTTGTGGTGCATTTTGTGATTTATGTCGTGTCTCCCAAGGGAAGGTAAGACACGTCAAGCGAAATTAAAATAAAGAAAAAGACAGTGACATCAATTAGGTATAAATAGATTAAATAAAAACTTTACAAACAATAATGAAATCTTTTTATTTTATTTTAATTTTTTAATACTTTCTTCGTGCATAAGGAACAGGAGAATGACGTCATTGCACTTCATCAGAGTATGACGTTTATATGGTTTCAAAAGAACTTAACTGATACAATCACGTCTTTTAATTTTAACTCTTCGTGGGCGATTCCACCACGTTACCAGAAAGGCAAAAGGGTACTAATCGCCAGTCAGGTCTGAGAAGTCCATAGTAAGCCTCAGTTCTGCGGATGTCTGGGTATGGCGGTATCATATTTTAAGATTAATTAGGACTTTTCGTTCAATCGATGTCCGCGCGAGTCCGAGGTTCGAGTCCTGCTATGATTGATTTTTTTGCTCTTTTTTAATGTTTTGTAGTTTTTAAAAGAATTCTTGGAAAGACTCTGACTAATACTACTGCTGTTATTTTGGCTCTTTCTTGGTGTTGCAAGGCACCTGAGGCGGAAAGACAATAAAACAATAGCCAAGAACAAGGAGTTTAGAACGAAACAATACCCTACAAAACAATAAACTCTAGGCCAGAAAACAATACATCTTGCAACACCAAGAAAGACCCGTTATTTTACACAAGATTGAATTAAATAAGATATGACCGTCTTTTACAATAAAAAAGCAAAAGATTCGAACGAGAAATCGTTTTTCACATTCGCGATGCAGCAAAGTGGATGTGACACCATGTGTTAGAAGCGGATCTAGGATTTTTGAGGGTTGCTCCATTTATGATCGGGACTCGAGCACCAAAAGTACTGTAATGTTAAATCCATAACAGACTGTAAGTAAGTGCAGTGCAGTTGAATGCGTTTGCACGAGCCTTAATAAGTTGGAAACGAGTCTAAGTACGTATAAATTTCGCTATAGTTAAAGAGTTTTATTGCAAAAAGTACTTTTTTACTAAATAAAAAGAGAAATAAGGACTGATAAAAAGGAAAGTCACAAAAACACCACAATGTTTAGATCTATGCGTACTTAGTATCGATGCCATGCACAAGCCACTGATCACTACCGCATCAAAATATTGAGAAAGGGTATCAAAAGCTCTAGCATTCAAGTGTGTGTGATTTTATAGGAATGGTCAGCGCGTGCCAAAAACGCTATTCAAGCCTGTCATTGATTGGAGGTGTTATAAATACAGTTTCCGTGATTATTGTCTTGAACACTGGGTCATCATTCTTGTATAGGTTAGCGCTTTCTAGCATTTTCCAGTCTTAGGATAGGATTATTTAATTTTGACTTTTTTGTCTAAACTGATGTTTTCCGCCGTCAAAAAAATCTTTAGCGCGTAACTTCCAAACCGTATTTTTTGAAAGATTACCATCGACGCTGCCACATAGTACGTCTTAGATAGGGTTTTTGATCTACAGTGTTCTGTCTTGAACAGGATTATGTTATTTCAGTATATTCGTTGTCTTAGATAGGCTCAGGGATTTTCAGATCTCCCAGACCGAGGCTTGCTTTCGGTTCCGACTTATCTTGGGTTCATGAAGGACCCGGTTTTTCCCCCTTGGAATTCACTCTATGTGGAAAGTAAAAACTTCAGAACCCCTTACAACCCGCAAAACTTTAGTCATACTTTCATTCTCACACCTCTACAGCTGGATAAACCCCCCCTGAAAGATATCTTTCAAGATAATCTCAATTTTACCGGCCCCGCCACGCCATAATAGTAGTATAGGGATTGCGGGTTCTGTATCAAAGCCGACGATTTACTGCATTTTACGAGAACCCCCAGAAGGTGTGTTTTTCCAATGAATTACCATCTAAAGTGGTGGTTGCAGCA